>RJWM01023085.1:0-32695 GCA_004363535.1 Dasyprocta punctata | reverse complement strand
CTCCACACTGACTTCCACAGTGGCTGCACCAGTCTACACTCCCACCAACAGTGGAGAAGAGTTCCTTTTTCCCCACAGCCCCTCCAGCATTTGTTGTTGGTTGATTTTTTAATCTTGGCCATTCTTTCTGGGGTGAGATGGAATCTCAGTGTTGTTTTAATTTGCATTTCCCGAATGACCATTAATGTTGAACATTTTTTCATATATTTATTTGCCATTTGTATTTCTTTCTCTGAGAAGTGTGTATTCATCTCAGATGCCCATTTTTGGATTGGGTCCTTGAATTTTAGGGGCCTGATTTTTTTTAATTCTTTATATGTTTTAGATAGAAGTCCTTTGTCTGATGGACAATTGGCTATTTTCCCAGTTGGTGGGTTTTCTTTTCACTATGCTGGAGATTTCCTTTGACATGCAAAAACTTTTCAGTAAGATGAGATCTTAGGTGTTGATTCTGGGAAGTGTTTCCCGTGCAATCTGATTTTTGTTCTTGAACTCTCTGCCTACTCCTGTGGCATCGAGATTTTTACCTACTCTGTCTTCTAGTAAGTTTAGTGTCTCTGTTTTTATATTCAGATCTTTAATCCATTTTGACTTTATTTTAGTGCATGGTGATAGGCATGGATCTAGTTTTAGTTTACGGCATATAGAAAGCCAGTTTCTCCAGCACCATTTGTTAAAGAGGCTGTCTTTCTTCCAACGGACGTGTTTGGCCCCTTTGTCAAAGATGAGGTGGCTAAGTGTGTTTGTAATTGTGTCTGTATCTTCTAATCTATTCCATTGATCTTCAGGTCTGTTTTGATTCCAGTACCATGCTGATTTTATCACAGTAGCTTTGTAGTATAGTTTCAAGTCGGGAATTGTGATGCCTCCTGCCTTCCCTTTGTTGCCCAGAATTGCCTTTGCTATTCTAGATCTTTTCTGGTTCCAGATGAATTTCAGGAATGCTTTCTCTAGCTCTGAGGTAGGCAAGTGGTATTTTGATTGGGATTGCATTGAATCTGTATAATAATTTTGGGAGAATGACCATTTTCACGATGTTTGTTCTTCCTATCTATGAACATGGGATATCTTTCCATTTTCTGAAATCTTCTTTGATCTCCTTCTTTAGTGTAATGTAATTTTCACTGTATAGATCTTTTACTTCCTTTGTTAGATTGATTCCTAAGTACTTCATTTTTTTGGATGTTATAGTGAAGGGTGTGGTTTCCCTTATTTCTCTCTCAGTGACTTTGTTGTTTGTGTACAGGAATGCTATTGATTTTTGAGTGTTCACCCTGTATCCAGCTACATTACTAAATTTGGTTATTACTTCTAGAAGTCTTTTAATGGATTTTTGGGGGTCTTCTATATAGAGTATCATATCGTCTGCAAATAATGATAATTTCACTTCTTGCTTTCCTATTCTTATTCCCTTTATTTCTTTCTCTTGTCTAATTGCTCTGGCTAATATTTCCAGAACTATATTGAATAGGAGTGGTGATAATGGACATCCTTGTCTTGTTCCTGAATTTAGGTTGAAGGTTTTCAGTTTTTCTCCATTTAGTAAGATGTTGGGTGTTGGTTTATGATATATGGCTTTTATCAGGTTGATGAGTAGATTTTGAAGGCAAATTTGAGTACTACTTTTATTTCAACAATATTGAGCCTTTCTATCTATGGACCTGGAATTTATTTCTTTATATTCAAGGCTTCTTTGTTTTCTTTCTGAACTTGTTTATTAGTTGTAAATGTTTTTCATAGAGTCTTTAGTATTTTCTCTTTAAACAGTCTTGTCATTTTCAAATAGACAAGTTAATTTCTTTATATTTGAGCTGTCATTTTCTTTTGGATTACAGATAACACTAATTATCTATCTGGTTCTTTTTAAAATGATGTACAGCTTTTTTTTTTACTCTTGTATAATTGTTTCTTATTTTTTACTCTATATTTTCATACTTTAATGTTTATCAGTATAGGGGGAAATTTATCATTAAATACTCTGCAACAAGTATAGAAATACTTCGCTGTTGGCTCTCACATCTAAGTCTATGGTATTGCTACTTTGAATAAAAATTCCCTAAAATCTGTAATCTTATCCACTCTCTGCAGTTTTGGAGCAGCAGGATCCAAATTCTGACAATTTACTTACATTATTTGTACTTAAAAACTTTTTAGTAAGTTGTGCTTACTAATTTAATCACTAAGCACAAGCATGACTATCTCTTCCAAATGACTTCTGTATCAACTAGCCCTTATCTATAATCTAAACAAAGGAAATATTGAAACTTATAGAGATAAATGATTATAGAAATAGTCATTACTACAAAAGAGATGTAAGTTGGAATTGAGGTCCTGCAAAGTTAGAGAAATCTGGAAAATGTTTATCCATTCAAGTGAGGCCCTAATTTGCTACACTTTTTTTTTAAAAAATTTTTTGGTACCAGAGATCGAACTCAAGACCTTGCACTTGCCAGGCAGGCACCTGTGCAATTGAGCTAACCCTCCAGTAAACTTGCTGCACTTTAGATGAACAGGATGTTATATAAGACTAAGAGAAAAAATCCTAGCAAAATCATAAAACTTGTTTTGGCTAAATACAAGCTATTTGCCAGGAAAATACTTAAAACTTTATTTGAAAGAATATTATATCCAGCAGGAATTTTTTATTCCTAATAAATATAAAACATTCATAAATGAGGCATGGAAAGAAAATCAAGTGAAATTTAAGATAAATTCATCTAACAAAAGTAGAATCATTTTGGGTTAGATATTTCAATCTTTAGGAGGAAATACTATAAAATTTGTTATTAAAAACACATAAAATGTAGGAAAAGTTGGAATTTTGCAGCAAAAAATTGAAATAGGAGTCTCCAAACTAAGAATTCTAATTGAAAGAATTGAAAACATAGATTTAATAATAGATTTGATGTGCTAAAATACAGTAAATAACCTAGGAAATAAATTTGTAGATACTGCCTAGATATACTGAAAAAGGTTTTAGCATATTTTCTTGGTTACTCTTCTCTCATTGCTGAGATAAAATACCTGACACCCAAAAATAGGGAAAGAAAGGTTTATTTAGCGTATAGTATTTGGAGGCTTCAATCTGTACTCATCTGGCTCCAAGGCAGGGTGACCTGGCTAAGGGACAACTCTTCATGGCAGCCACAAGTAACAAGAGTGAAAAAGCAAAAAGGGAAAAGAATGCCTCCTTCCCTCCCTGGTATTGTATGCCACCCCTGGGTGAGTGCAGCACTCACACTGCCAATCACAGGGCTAGACAACAAACCAATCACAAATGCTACATTCAGCCGCCTCTGTGAATTCATGAGGCTTTGTGAGAACATCTGAACATAAACCATAACACTTCATCACTGTCCCCCCAAAGACTCATGCACATCCTTTATGCAAAAGACATTTAGTCCATATCAAGAGTAGCCAAAGTCCAAACAGTTTCAGCATTGCTTTAAAAGTTCAAGTCCCAAGTCTCCTCCAAGATCTAAGGCAAAATCTTAGCAGTAACCCCCTGTACAAATGAAAGCAAAGTTAAACAATTCCAACATTCAATGGTACAAGATAAACATTACCATTCCAAAGGGTACAAATGAGGATACCAAGGAATGGGACCAGAGGAAGTACAAAATCCAGCAGGATAAACATTAAGACCTGGAGTTAAACACTCAACATCTGAAGCAGTGTGGTTTTGAACTCCAAAAGGCTTTAGTGACTCCACCCTCATGGCACTTGTGTTGGTTATATCTCCCATAACTTCTCTCTTGGGCTGGCTTTGCTCCCTCCTTGCAGGTTTCCTTAGACAATTCATGCTCCTGGCTTTTCCAAATTTCTGGATCCTCCATTGCACCTTTGGCTTCACACTCACAGCTTCACACACTGCCCTCTCAAGGGCACACTTCCTGGGCTCCCAGACCTTTTGAAATCAGGGTGGAAGCCTTTTTAACCTCAGAACTCTTGTATTTTGTATACACTTAAAACCAGTGCGACATGGATGGTGCCAAGGTCTGCTGCTAGTTGGAGCAGTAGCCAGGTTTTCCTCTGTTTGGGCTGTAGGGGCTCAAGTGTCTGGATCACTGAGCACTCTGAACCTGATTGTGAGGAACAGATTCTCTATACCACCACCATTCTGGAATTTGGTACAGATGCTGCCATTTTGAGGCTTTGAGAAGACATTTAGACACAAACCATAACACATATATAAATGGATATAAAATAGGACATATATATATATATATAAATATATGCATATATAGTTAGTGAGTTAGTTTTCTCATTGCTGAGACAAATTGCCTGATGCCCAAATTTAAGAGAGGAAAAGTTTATTTGGCTCACAGTTTGAAGAGGTTACGGTTGTCCATTTTTATCTGACTCCAAAGCAGGGTGGCATGGCAAACGAACTTTGTAGAGGAAAAACAATTCATGGAGGGAAGAAGGTAGCAAAACAAGCGAGCTTCTTTCTGTTCCTTTTATACTCTATCAAGGCAATTGGATTAGGGAGGTAATGAACCAGTAAGTGGACTGACTTAGTAGTCACACAACCTTAATTCCAGCATCACACTCTCTAGATTCAGTCACTTCTCTGAAAAAGCCCCACCTGTGACCATGTGAAACTTTGAGGGGACATCTAAACACAAACTATAAGATTATGCCCCTCGTCTCTCAGAGACTCATGTACATTTATTTACACAAAAGGCATCTCTAAGAGTTGCCAAAATTCTAACAGTTTTGGCAATGCTGAACAGTCCAAATCCCAAGTCTCCTCTGAGATTTAAGGCAGACTCTTAGCTGTGAACTGCTGTACAAATGGAAAGTTAAACATTGCCAACATACAATGGCAGAAGATAAAAATTAATGATTCCAAAAGGTTCACAAAGTGAGATACAAAGGAATGAGACCAAAGCAAGTCCATAATCCATCAGGGAAACACTAAGTCCTGTAATTTCATGTGCAGCATCAGAGGCAATCCGTGGAAATTGAGCACTCCAGAGGGCTTGGTTCACTTCACACCTATGGCACATCTGATATTTTTAGCTTCCAGGGCTTCTTTCTTGTGCTGGCTCTACTTTGTCCTTGCAGTTTTCTTCAGAAGATCCATGTTCCTGAATTCTCCAAAGTTCTGGGGTCTCCAATGCATATTTGGCTGTACACTTACAGCTTAACACATTGCCCTCTCCGGGACACATTACCTGGCCCCCCAGGCCTTCTACCAAAATCTGGGTGGAAGCCTTACTGATCCCACAACTCTTACATTCTGCATGCACCTGAAACCACCTCCACATGAATGATGCTAAGCTCTGCTGCCAGCTGGAGCAATAGCCAGGCTTTCTTCTGTCTTGCCTGTAGTGGGTGAGTGCCTGAATTGCTGAGCACTCTGAACTCAACACCAAGGGAAAAAATTCTCTAGACCACCACCGTTCTGGAACATGGTGCTCTGGGGCTCTTTTCTCAAAGCTAAAATCTTTCAGCTTTGCAACTGTGAAGCTGCAAAGGCTGGAGTTTTGCTGATTTTTGTAATTTCCTCAAGCTGGTTCTGTTGTCCTCTGAAATATTTGACTTTTCCTCAGTAGTCTTTTCAGTGACCATTTTCTCTTCCATTCTACCTTTGCATGATGCAACTTTAGCAGAGCATTCTTTCTGGTCAAATTCACAATGTTTTGAGTCATTCTGCTGGGACTGTTTGCTTTTGAGTCTCAACATAGATCTGGCTAAAAGCCCTCACAGTAGGCATGCCACTGACTCAACATTAGACTGCCTAGAAATTTCTTCTGCAAGATTAATTAGTCTGCTGCTCTTAATTTTAGCCTCAGGCAAAGTCTCTGGACATAAGCAAAATACAGACAAATTTTCTGTTAAGGTATAACATACATTGTATGGAGTCCAGCAGCCAATGCAATCCTTCTTCCCAGCAAAAACCTCCCAAGCCTAGACTTTACCAGTACGATTTCTGTCAGCATTCTGGTCTTCTGAGACCTGACCAAAATCTCCCAGAAAGTATAGCCTAAGGCATTCCAGTTCTACTTTTTTTAACTGGCCTTTCCAAACTTTTCCTAACTCTTCCCCTTCCCATAAGCTAGTTCTTCATGTTCAAGTACAATGATAGCAAATTCTGTTGGCATTACTTTTCTCATTGCTGAGACAAATACTTGATGCCAAATGTTCAGAGAGGAAAGGTTTCTTTGGCTCACAGTTTTTAGAGGTTTCAGTTGATAGTTGACTGTTTCCAAGACAGGGTGGCGTGTCACACAAAGATCTAAGAGGAGAAGCAGTTCATGGTGGGTAGAGCGTATCAAAGCAAGTAAGGGGCCTTGGGAGCTTCTTTCTGCTCCTGTTATACCCTATCTAGGTTATTAGGATTAGGGCAGTGCCAAACCCATCAGTGGACTGATTTAGTAATCACACACCCTTAATCCCAGCATCACACACTCTAGATTCAATTACCTCTCTAAAAAAGCTCCACCTGTAACCACATGAAGCCTGGGGAGACATCCAGATGCTTGTGTCACAGTGAAAAATCTGAGCTATGTATAAAGTCCTAGAAGGAGAAGAGAAAGAAAATGAAATAGGGTATTTCTTCATATGTGTGAAGACATATGAAGAAAGAACTATTGAGATTTTTATGAGACACTGGAGCACATCAATTTATAGATAAGTGAAAATGTATTAATCCTAAGTGGTTAAACACAGCAACAAAAAGAGTGAAACAAAAATTTCCTGGTACACAGTAGGAAAATTTCTAAAAGCCACAGGCAAGGCATGAATGTAGCCTGAACTCTTCTATCACCTTTCTGGATTTTCTAATACATCGTTTTAAAACAGTAGGTCACAGTTTTCAAAGACTTCTGTGGTGTATTTGATGTCTTCAGGGAAAATGATTTGCCCCTGACTTTGTTGTGTTGTTTTTCTTATACCTTGTACTTTGTCACTTTCCTATTGTTGTTGTTGTTGTTGTTTTTATGTGAAATAGGTATGCTTAAACTTTTAGGATGAAGTAAAGGTTAGCAGTGTATGTCTAAGTTCATGGAACTTTCTCTTCTATTGTTGCTTTTTGAAGTTCAGGAATACAAATACTTGCCCCAGTGAATTTGTTTGTTTGTTTTTTACTAAATCCTTACAATCATTGTTCGGTGCAGTCTCTACTTTTCCTCTTACATTTCCTTATCCTGCTCAACTTTGACTTAAGAGTTTTTCTTAATGGGTTTTGTTCTGAAAGGAAAACTTGGTAATGTTGAGAAATCATGAGAGCAAAGCCGCTCTAAAGCAGTTCATTTGGACATGCTGTCAATTCTTATCCTCTCCCACTATGAAGTGAAAAAAACTATCCATTTCACTTTCTTCCTCACTATGGAATGAGCAAAACTCCTGCCCATTATATTTTATTTCTTCTCTTACAGTGACTACCCATTGGATAGTTAACAACTATCCTTTTCTTAGGTCTTTAAATGCCACTGCTGTTTCTTTTTCTTTCTATTGTGTTAACACCAATTCCACTCAGATGTTGAGATTTTGCTGGCTTGTCTCTACTCACACTGTAGAGTCAA
The DNA here is from genome assembly GCA_004363535.1 of Dasyprocta punctata. Taxonomy (NCBI): domain Eukaryota; kingdom Metazoa; phylum Chordata; class Mammalia; order Rodentia; family Dasyproctidae; genus Dasyprocta; species Dasyprocta punctata. The sequence goes on along the minus strand of RJWM01023085.1, from coordinate 25,163 downwards.
AAGAACTACCTTATCATCCAGCTACATTTTAAGTATTTTGTCACATAGTTATTCTTTTTGTTGTTTTATGTGGATTTGGAAAGATGGAAAACAAATATTTTTATAAAAGTCATTGATTTTATTTATGAGATAATCCTTAATATCATGACCTAAGAAAGATATTACAAGTTAGTAGAGTCACAGGAAAAATTTCTCGAGTTTAGCTGTAAAATCCCTAAGCCGCATATTAACAAAGAAATTCCAGCACATTAAATGGTAACTTCATCATAACCAGTTGAAATTATTCCAATATTCCAGGCTTCTCCAAAAATAATGTAAATCACCACATTACATACAGTTTTTGTTTGTTTGTTTGTTTGGTTTTCGCTTTTTTGAGACAGAGTCTTGCTATGTAGTTCAGGCTGGTATTGGTCTTGAGCTCATGGTGATTCTCCTGCCTCAGCCTCCTGAGTGCTGAAATTACAGGTGTGTGCCACCATGCCTGGTTTAAATAAGCCTGAAAATCACAATAGTGTTTTTATGTATACTAAAAGGCATATGAAGATCATTACTAATTTATTATTTTGAAAACACTCTCAGCTAACTAGGAATTAAAGAAAATGTTTTAAGCTTATAAAATTTTTGCAAAACATTTTATTCACCTTAGAAATATCAAAAACTTTCTCCTGTAAAGAAAATAAAATAATAGTTTTCACAATCATCAGCTCAATTCAGTAGCACATCAGAAAGTGAAACCCTAATCCAAGCAAAAAGTAAAACATGTAGGACTTGAAAAGTAAAATTTAAACAGTCATTATATAAATGTGATATGAATACCTTATTGAAAAGTCCAACATTATCCACCAGTTAACTCTAATAATAAATTATTTTAGGCAAGTTACTCAAGAAACATTAAATGTATAAAATCAACAGTATTTGTATATCTTCATAAAGTGACAAACCGTTAACAATGACAAATTTCAAAGCTGTATATTCATAAAAGCATCAAAAGTTAATAATGTAAATGTAAATTTTCAAATATGTGAAAAGTCTCCACACAAAGTGAAAATATTGATGTAAGGAATTAAATAAGATCTGAACTGTTGAAGAATTTTGTCATTTATAGATTACATAATTTTCTGCTATAAAGACTAATTCTATGCAAATTTATCTACAGATTTATGCATTACTAATTGAAAGCTAAGACTTTTGTGTGTGGAAGTTAAGCTGATTCTAAATTTCATATAAAAATGCAAACAAAAGAGCAAAAGAAATTTTAAAGAATTAAGCTAAAGTACTTATATGTCTAAATATCTAAACTTATTTTCTGTAATTTAACAGACATACACAGGCATAGAAATGTACCAATAATGGTGCCAGGAATAGAATAGTGAATTCAGATTGAGACCCATTATACGTGTGCACAACTATTTGTCATTAAAACTCCACCACAGCACTGAAACAATTATCTTTTTGATAAATGATGTTAAATGAATGGAAACTTCATATGAAAAACAATGAACCTTGTCTACCCACCAAGTCACATACCAAAACAATTCCAGATGGGCCACATATCTAAATTCGAAAGATAACCCAATAAAGCTTATTAAGGATAACATTGGTTCACTGAGCCAATGATGAATGAAGATTGGCTCATTTACTCTGGTAATAGCAACTAGACTTCAGGTGCAGCCAGTGAGTGGGATTAGACTGTGATCATTCTAATTGTTTTTCTCTATCCACAGCTAGTAAATAAATTACTCAACTATTCTTGGAAGTTCTTTATTTCCTTAAAATTACAATTTTGTGCTTTAAAAAAGACACTGTTAAGAAAATGAAAAATCAAGACAGAGTGGGACACAACCCAACTGAACTAAAAAGTTCCATCTACACAAAAGTCCATACTAAAATGTTTACGATAGTCACATAATGTTTCATCATTGCTTAAAAAAATGGGGAGGGAGACAACCAGAATGTCTTTGAATAGGTGAGACTATAAACAGGCTCATCTATGTAAAGGAACAAAATTAAAGAATCAAAAAATGAGCTATCAAGTTGTTTAAAATATTGATAAATCTTAAAAATGCATGTTTCCAAGTGAAAAAAGCTACCATGCAACCCTGGGTCATAAAGGATTGGATTACACACTTAAGTGTTGAGTGCAAAAACAAATAATACTTTGAATATAACTTAGAAGAAACCCTTAATGATTTTGGGTATTGCACTGCAATTTTACATACAACATAAAATGTATAATACATGAAAAAACAATGAGTAAGCCAAACTTCATTATAATTAAAATTTTTTTTGCTGTATGAAAGAGATTATCAGGAAAAACCACAAAAAAAAAAAAGACACAGGGCAGGAGAAACTATTTGCAAAATACAAGTTTAACAAATTACTATTGTCCAGTATACACATGAAACTCTTAAACTCAGGAACAAAATGACCCAATTAAAAATGGACCAAGGTCTTTAACAGGCATTTCTCCATAAGGAGATACAGAGATGGCGAGCATATATGAGAAGATACTCCTGTCTTATATAATCAAGGAAATAAAAATTAAAACAATGAGATTCTGTTTTGGATTCAAAACTGGTGGTCAATTTAACACCAGCTGAATTGAATCAGCATGGTGCTGAGAGTAGATGACCCACCTGAAGACTGTTGCCAGCATAAAAGGAGACCTGGAAAGGAAGAGTGGCATTGTGGGTTCTCCTAAGTGTTGTTTGGAGTTGTTGGTTCTCTTGGAGGAGCTTGTTATGGCTAGCTTACCTAATAAGAGCTTGGCTGTTATCATCGGAGGAGCTTGGGTCCTTGTTGCTGTAAATGGCTGTGGTTCACTTTGGGGGAGCTCTGGTCCTTACTTTGAGTATTGCTTCCTGGCTCTGGAGGGGAAGATGTGTGCTGTTTAACCTCAAGGAGAAGTTTGTCACATTGGCTTTCTGATAGATACTTGACTGTTATCATTGGAGGAGCTTAGGACCTCATTGTTGTTGAGGATGACTGTGGTACTTTTCGGGGGAGCCCTGGTTCTTATTTTGAACGTTGTTTCTTGGCTTTAGTGTAGAACCCTCAGCCCACTTGCAAAGATCCTTCACTCCCCTTGCATAGACTTCCTAGCTTCCACCGCTGACCTTTGGGCCTTCCCGGTGCAGATTCATGGGATAGACTTGCATGAGTCATTGTCATGGGCTCTAGATCTCCAGTTGGACTCGTGGGAGACACTGTCATGGGCTGTAGGACTTCAGCTGAACTCATGCAGAACACAGTGGGATCCAGGCCCTGGGCTAGATTTTCTAGGTCTTTAGTATTGTGAACAGATTTCCTGCACTTTCTTGTATTTAATTCTACATGATCAGCATAAAATAATATTATAAATTCTGTGTCCTGTATGTAATTGTTCTCTTTGTAACCTTTGGTTATAACAGATACCAATAGACACTAACTTAAAAATCAAAATTTAGAGCACTAACAGCAGCAAATATCGGTGAGGGTGTGTAACAACAGGAACTCATTCATTACTGGTGAGAGTGCATAATGATAGAGTCACTTTGATGGACAATTTGACAGTTTCTTACAAAAGTAAGCATGCTCTTATCATAGGATCCAGAAACTGTGCTGCTAGTGTTTGAGTCTGAAATGCCCCACAAAGGGTCATGAAGGCTTGATCGTCAGCTTACTAGTGCAACTGGAAAGTGGTGAAAACTTTAGGTGAAAGATATGTCTTGGAGAGCAAGGCTTTCAAGAATATACTTTTCCCTTCCTGACCATTATGAGGTGAGCAACTTTTTTCTGTCATGTTCTTCTGATATGAGGTTTCTGCCTCACAACAATGATGAAACAGCTACCCAGCTACGATTGAAACCATGAGCCAAAATAATCTTTCCTAAAGTTGTCACTCTCTGGTACTTTTTCACAGGGACATACAATTTGCTAACACATGTGGCCATTGGTGTTTGTGTCAAAGAAACAGAAAACATGTCCACACAAATATTTGCTCAAGGATGTTTACATTAGCCTTACTCATAATTAACAAAATTTGGAAGCCAAAACGTTTTCTTCAGCAAGTGAAGGAATAAACTGTGGTACATTTGAACAATGGAGTGTTAATTCAGCATGAAAAAAGTGAGCTATCAATTTATGAAAGGACTTGGAGGAAAGAAACTTAAATATGTATTACTAAGTAAAATAATTTAATATAAAAAGGCCACATATTTTATGATTCCAACTATTGGACTTAGGGAAAAGGTAAAACTATGAAGACAGAAAAAAGAATTAGTGGTTGTCAGGGTTTTGGGTAGTGGGAAAGGGATTTGCAGAGCTGTGAAAACTTCTGTATAATGCTTTAGTTGTAGACACACGATGATCCAAATACGTAGGATAGAAACATCAAGAGTGAACCTAAGGTAAACAATAATAGACTTCGAATAGTTATGCTGTGCAAATATAAGCACATCCGTTGGAACAAGTGAACTAGTCTGGTGGAAGATGTTGGTAACATGGGAAGCTATCAATGTATGGGGACAGAGACTGAAAAAATTTTGTGTCTTCCTCTAATAGTAGTTTTGTGAACCTAAAACTACTATTAAAAAATATAAAAGCTGCATACTGTGTTATTTCATTCACATAATGTTCTGTAAAAATTAAAACCTTTGAAGATAGCAAACAAATATGGAGTTGCCATGGGGCAACCTTTACGTGCTATAAAAGCTATCACACGTGAACTCTGTGATCTTTCCCTCCCTACTCCACAGCCACAGTCTGATCATGACACAAACAACAGAAAAGTCGCAACTAATAGACATTCTACAAAAATAGCTGGCCATTGCTTCTCAGAATTTTCAAGGTAATAGAAAGAAGAGATTTCCACCAAAGGGATACATGGTTTTCACTAAATCAGAATTTTCTGTATTACTTTTGAAAATTTTCTGCAACTGTAAAACTATTCTAAATTTCAGATGTGATTTATTTTAGAATAGCCATATCTCATATCAGCAACAGTTTAAATGGATTGAGTAGGTAAGCACAGGGATTATTTTTAAATATGGACATAAAAATATTCAAATAATAGTTCCTTATTTGTTGAGATTTATTCTTTCTACTCTAATTTCAAACTTCAACTCAAACTGAAACAAAGGAAAATTTATTTGTTCAACAAATGGAAAAGCTTCAAGAATATCTGCTAACGTTAGAAAGAAATAGAATCTGGACCTTATAAATGCCATTGAATATATGTATGTTTCTCTGTATATGTATGTATATGTATGTTCATCACTGATTTATACTGCATGGCTTTATTAATTGACTTCCACCTCATGATGGAAGGTGACTAAAAGCAACCTGTGGGGTTTTTTTTCAACTCAAGAGTGTTAAAAAAAAAAAAAGGCTACCATTTTAAGTGGTTAAAAAACAAAATCCAAAATTCTTACTTAACTAGCTAAGTAGAATCATCACTTACCATGATATAATAGTAAATATCATCTTTAGGGCTGGATGATACAGTCATTTCCTCCTAACCTTCATGGTGAGAGTGTAGTGGTAACTCAGAGAAATGAACCTTGGTGGATGATTGAAAGAATCCTGATTACAATAAAATATCTGATTTAGAGTTCCTTAGCTTGGTTACTGAGTATACCTATTTAAAAAAGAGAAAATAAGAATAAAACCATATATTCACAGGAGTAGTTGTGAGACAAGAGTAAAATAACATAACCAGCTTTGGACAATTTGACTTTTGGTTGCATTTGTACAATCAGTGGTGTTTCTCTGTAGTAAAAAATGTGGAGCATGTCTCTTGGATGGAGGTTGAAAATCATACCCTTTTGTTTACACTACCTTAATTTTATATACTGTTTTGAGTTTTAGATCAATTTAATGTCATTTAAAAATCTGTTTCCTAAATCCCTACTAGAGCAGGTGAGACAGTTGATTATGTAGTTCACAGCTTTTAATGGTAAAAGTTACATGGCATTTATTATTTTTCTAACTCAAATAAATCAGTTAGGGTGTACTTAATTTTCAGTGGTATTTAGTTATTGCTAAAATACTCTTATTACAGAATTTTAGATTTTCAATAGAAAAATGAAGTCTAATGTATAAAACATCTACTAATTTCATAATCTGATTTTATGTTGGTGTAAGTTTAATAAAGTGTGAAAGCTGTTCCTCTTCTTTTCCCTAAGTGATTTTCTCTTTCCTTTGATCAAGAAAAATACTCCCCCAATCACCAGAAAAAAAAAAAAAAAGGCAGCTAGCTTACAAAGTTTCAAAGAAATTGTTTTGCCCTGTATAAAAGTAGCAAAAGTAAGTCCATTCTTAAGCAGGCCTCATAAAATTCCTTTCACAATACTGAATGGTCATGTAGTTTTTTATTCACTATAAACAAGACATAAAATGGCATAATAGTACAATGAGTCCCATATCTGAGCTATCCATGTGCTACATAAAGTTGTGACCCATTATTGCCATTGGGAATCTTTGCAACAACAGCAAAAATAATTAAAAGTGACTTAGACTAAGTAAAATAAAATATGTATCTGCATAGAAAGGGTATAGGGTCAGCACAGAATAAAAGACATAACTTCCTATAACCTGAATTGTATCCTTTTATTTAAGTCTTAAATTGTAATGACTTAGAATGTTATCAGAATTTTGAAACTTTAAAGAATAAACTAAGGTTCAAAGAGACAATATGGGTATAGCCTAATCTATTATGACCAGTGTCCTTTCACATAAGGTAATTGGGACAGAGAAACACACAGAAAGCATGTCCTATCATCTTATTTTGAAAACCTATATTGTTAGTGTTTTGGTTTTTTTATTGTTGTTGTTTGTCTCTTTTGGTTCTTGTTTTTCTTGTCTCTCTGTGGTTTTTTTTTTTCCCTCTTTAAAATAAAAAAATTAGAAAAAAATAAAACAGGGAGAAGTTCACCATTTATGAGGTAAAGAAAGACATCTCAGAAAGCCTAACCCTGCTGACACCTGGATTGCAGACATCAGGCCTCCAGAACTTTCAAAACAGAAATGTGTATTCTTTCACTCCATTCGTTGTAGTTTGTTATGACAGTCCTAATAATTATAGAACATTCGAGTCAAAAAAAGGATGAGAATAAAGTTATCTCCAGGAATTATTGTTTAACTAGTGAATAGTCATTTCAGAATTCTAGTGCTTGCATTGAAAAACTGTGAATTCAGTCATCCTTACACAAATTCAATTCTACCTTATCCTACATCAGCATTTCCCTTTGTATAATATAATAATGCTCCTAACAAGGCAAAATTACAGCAGAACAAAGATTATTGTCCAAACTTGAGTAATGTGCCTGCCTCCTATTGAGAAGAAAAAAAATGTTATCTTGATTTTCATTATACCAGTACTATATTGCATGAAATTATAAAGGTAATGGAACAGTATAAAATTGCAAATAGATGTTACTAAATCTATTAACAATTTCCAGATTGTTACTTCCAACAGAGAATGATCAAGTGTAGAGTGCCAAAGTCCCCAGAATCAGGAAAAGTCCTACATATTCCACATGAGATAGAAACTCCACAAGTCTGGAGAGTGGTGAGCAAAATGGATGGGTACCAGCTAAGTTTATGGAGTAAGTGAAAGAGGGGCCATATTTTTTAGCGATGTTCCCAGCAAGAAGATGGGGCAAAGAAAAAAACTGACAAAATTGCTGGTAAATAAGGCCAATCCACAGATCACAGATGGAAGTTTAGATTAATACTTAGTGGAATGTGAAACAATCACAGTTTTATTTATGGAAGCTATGTCATCTGTTTTATGGTTTTAAATAACGTTATTAGGAATGTATGAGGGAAGGCATGTAGCATGAGGCAAATGCCTGGCTAGGAGGATTATTGTATTATATGAAGAAGGGAAATGCTGGCTTAGCCCAAGGTAGAACAAGAAGAGTTGATGAGATATAGTTGCACTCAGAATATATTTTGAAGGAAAAGCTAATTGCTGATTAATTGACTATCAAGAGGACTGAAAGAATTTCATAACTCTTGGGTTTTTGCCCTGTATAATTAAATGAATTACATATCATTAACTGAGAGAAGAAATGTAAAGAGGCACACTTGGGAGGAGAAAACCTGCTTTGAAATTAAGAAGTTCGTGTTGGCTATGTTGAACTCTCTACTCTGCAGAAATGAGAAAGATTAAACTGGGTGAAATAATCAGTAAATAATATAAACTCAGAAATTAAATCCTGAAAGATTGAGGCCTGTTGTTGACTTTGGCAAAAAGCGGTGGACCCTAGCTGACCATAAGCTGAAATGTTTGAAACCATGAATCAAAATAAACCTTTCCTCCTTTATGTTGTTTCTGTCAAGTATTTTGTTATAGTAACAGAAAACTAACACACCCACTGATGTATTTTCTACTGCTGTTTCCTCATTTATATTTTAAACTCATTTGTGTAATTTACTCACAGTAAAGTATATTTCTGAATAAGGAAATTAGAAGGTATCTTGGAAGGTTAGTTCAGTATCAATCACTGCATATACACAGTGCATACCAGGCATTATAGTGAATAAGCTGTTTATTTTGGCAAATATAATGATCTCCCTTTTACAGGAATAGTTACAGTTTTCCGGGTGTGAAGTCACTGCTTCCCCAGTTGAAAGTTAGCCTTTGCTCTTAGGTTTGCCCGAGTACAATTTCTGAATCTTAATTTCACAACTCTACAAGGTTATTTTATGAGATATATATATATATATATTTAAGAATTTGCCAAAACACTTCCCTGTCAGTTGATACAATTGCTCAGATTATCACCTTAACTTTTAAAATGTAAAAGTGATTTTTTAAAATAAAGTGTTGTAGTTTTAAAATTGTATAGCCTGTGCTTATTGTTGTTTATTTGAAAATCACAACTTGTTAGAATCCATGCTGCAAGCAAAATTGTAGGGCTTAGGAAACCAAGAAATAACTGTGTAGCTTGGTGAGCAAAAGGAACACTTGTTTTAATCAGTTCAATCAGTCAATTATTTTTCCTTAACAGACTATGTCACTACACCTAGAATAGTACCTTTATTACTGAAAGCACTACAAAGCTAGCTTTTGTTAGTTTAATACTTCATAGTCTATAAATGTTTTCTTACATTGAACAGTTTAACCCTAAATTGCAATGCAGTGTAATTACTTCAAAACTACAGTGCAGTAAACAGAAGTTACATGAATTAAGTTAGTAGAAGTTGCTTAAGCAAATTACCAATTTTTTTTCTTGTATTACATAAAAGAATTCTTGAGGGACACTTTTATCATTTTGTTCTTTATAATGTTCTCAGAATGGTAGATTTTGGTGCCAACCTAGGCGATAATATTCTAATTTTGCAATGTTGCAATTATAAAGTTTGTGAAAATGGGAAATAATGTTAATATAATACGAATTAGTCTTAGCTCTATTTATACAACTAAAGTTAATTTTGGCAAAAGAGAACACATCTGTAATTTAATTTTTTATAGCAACTAAAATATATGCTGAATTATAGTAATAGCTTTAGGGGAGAGTGAATGCCAATAAGTAAATTTAACTGTTAAATTATGAAAAGAATTTAAAAGAAATTTGAAAGAAAAATCCTAAACAATAGGTATATTTTAACAATTTTTCTTAAGACTGTTCTTTTTTCATTAATACAAATTAAAAGCAAGTAATGCTCTGTGTTTATATGTTAGTAAGAAGTAATTAAAATATTCTTGGTGTAAAAATTGATTTAAAAAGTACAAAAATAATAATACAATTTTGCTATGTACTATATATAACTTTGAATATAATTCAAACTACTTGTAAAATTTTCTCAAACAGCAAAACCTATTGATAGATGACTAAGTAGTTGGATTTTGGATATAATTATTTCTTTCTGTAAGTTTATTTTATTCTTCATTTGCTTAACAAAAAGATAGAAAAAGATGTCAAGGTGAAACTTTTGAGAAAACTGATTACTGAATGTTATTGCCTAAAAGTCTTCTAATTAGAAAAAATGGGCATTATTCTTCTAATATATCATTCATTAATCATTTTATAAATATGGTATCTCAATGTAAGAAAAAAACTTGAGCACTTTTCCTGAAAACATTTAGGTTTCTTTTTTCCCCTGGAATTTTCTTAACTTACAGTTACTTATTATAAATATTTTACACAAATAAATTTCAAACTTTGGTGTCTCTAATGTCTATAGTTAAACAATATTCTGGCCCAGAAACAGATTTCTGTCATGCATATAAATTTGTGCACCTTTAGCTAAAAGGATAATTCAATCTATACCATACATGAAACATTGTTGTATATTTAGCACAAAAGTAGCTTGCCTGATCTGTGTATTATAGATTGTATTCCCTATCCAACTATACTTGATTCCTTTTTTCAGATTTTACATTTTTATTGACATGCTTTCACTGTACAAAAAACCTCTTTGCTTTCTTTTTTATTGAAGGAGTCTCCTCAGCCTCCCCGGTTCAACCTCATCGTAGTTCTTTCTCTCACACTTATGTTTCTAATGTCCTGGCATGTTAATGTCAGTGGTGGCATGAAAAGTGATTATCTAGTGCAATCAATTGTCAGATGTAAAAAGAATTTTTCTACATTTTTTAATCACTTATAACTCAGGTCTTTGAAACTACTGAACTATTGACAATTTATATATTCATTACTCTGCACTTCATTCTTTTGGCTTAACTATCATGAGAATTTGGCTCTATTTCTCTTTATGCTCGATAATGTAAACAAGAATTAGCTGTCTGATAAAAGAATGATAAATGAATTCCTAGGCCAAAAGCTTAAGAAAAATAAATGGAAACTTTTAAATCAGTGTTTTCAAGCTCTGAAAGCAAAACTTTGAGCTTTCTAGAACTTCATTTCATCTTCATCACAGATATTTTGGACTGGGAGACAGGTGCAAGGGCAACCTGTAGATCATTTTTCTATGTGTCCGTAGGCTCTAAGTGGCGGGACAAGGGAAGACTACTTTTTGCACCCATTGTAGTTGTGTACCTCCTTACAAATTCAGTTTCAGTTTCAGTCATGAAAACTCAATTTCAATCCAGTTCCCTCCATCAGGTACAATATTTTTCTGTGTTTCATCCTCAAAACATGTTATTACATGGTTCTTTTTCAAAGTTTTTTGATGAACATTGCTATAGTATTCATACTTTAGATTGAATTCAAATACATCAATTTCTCAAACTCTTGCAAAAATATTTCAAAGTATTCAAGTAGTCTCATCGATCTCAATGCAAAATACATCATCTTCTTCATGGTAGCAGTTAAACAGATTGCAGCCTTAACACTGGATAAGCTTTTTGTAGTTAATTACAATGAAATAACTCAGGTAAATTAGCCCAAAGTGATCTGGCTTATAGTTATTTATTCTGTGTGAATGGAAATCAAATTGAAAGGAAATAGGCACAGTTGGTTTGGCAGAGAGGTGAGTGATACTTGAAATATCTATAAATCCACTTTCCTTTCAAATTCCTAGGAGCTTTGGGCAAGATTCTTGCCAATATGTCAAGAAAACTGCTTGTCTCAACAGAGAGCCCAAAGCAAGAAAGTAGCGTGAAGAAGGAAAGTGAAGAAGGGTGAAAAGTAGACATTTCTGCAATCTTATGCTTGATTTATATTCAATCTACTTTTGTGTGTATTTTAGCTAGAAAATTTTTTTCTTTTGCAATTTGGAAAGACATGGATTTTGTTTTAATGATGGATTTTTATATGAGAAAAACTAGGTATGTGGTTATTTTCACCAACATAATTCTATCAAAGGACTGCCTTAGTAAATTGTCTAGAATCACTCAAGATACTTGCCAGTCTCACCAGGAAGTGATGACACTTAGGATATTTTAGTACAGTCTGTGTCCTTTGAGTATTGAGAGCACAAGAACAGAGATTCACACCTAAGATCCTCAATTCCCTGTTCCTGAAAATGTCATCTTCACAGATCTGCTCAGCCTGAAACGTGTCATCTGATTTCAGTTTGATCCAAAGATGTTTCAAAGAAGAATCTTTGATGTTGGGCATATGTTCTTAGGATGTGCCGCTAAGGTGTTAATGGAGACTGATACTCCTTTTATTTTCAAAATCTCTCAGTTAACACGTGAATTTTTAGGAGTTCTTTTCTTCACAGCTGTCATTCCATTTTCATACCTCATATTCTGATTCTGGCTTATCAGTGGCTATTGTTTGACAGCAAAATGGCCAACTAACGATTTTGAAAAGAGTATTTATTTTATATAAGTCATTTAGGAGGCAAAGAAATTTTATAGTTAAACAATTTCATGAGCTGTAGTTTTTATAGCACCGTTCTGCACCTACAGTTTCCAAACTAGTATTTCCACATAACTTCTTGTACAACAGCCCATGGAATTAACTGCTCTGTGTTGACTTTCTCTGAGTTTTTGTCCCTCTGAAAACAGCAGCTGAAATGTTCAGTATCAACAATAGTGTTTCTCTTTTGTGTCATTGACCATAATGGCCTTTTATCAATTGACTGATTAATACTGAAATGAAGAAAAATGTGAATATCAGAAGTGTGTAATTTCCTGTGGAAAACTGTTAATGAAGGTGAGCTGACAAAATACAAAAAACACTAGTTGTGTTAAAATAATGATCCCTGTATAAGAATCATGACAATAGAGTTCATTGTAGATACAATTGATAGTACTTCAGTAGAGTCATTAAACCAATATAAATCTACATCCAAGTGATGAATTTTGTTGAAACATTTAAGTCACTTTTCTTCTATTTGCCAATATTTGAGCAATTTATGGTATTTTACAGCATCCAAGTATGTGTCGGTATATTTATAGTAAAATAAAAGAGGAAATTTAATTCTTCCAATATAATATATAATCCTACATTAAAGCTTGAATTATGTATCTACCCTGCTCAATTTATTTACACAAAGTGATCTAAAACTTTATGAGCAACAAGTGTAAATATTAGAAATTTTTTTTTTTTTTTTCAGAATTCATTCATTTTATTTTTCTTGTGTAAAAACCCTTATGTTGTAGCTACTGCTGGAGCTTGAGTCCTCTGGACAGAGACTCTAGTGTGGGTTTTCTCAAGATGGTCAGTGAATTTCTGGTAGGGAGGCTTCATGAACACAGTCTCTTTCCAGAGGTCAGGGGTCAGGTAGCTGTAGGTTTTGGAGATGGCATCAAAGGTGGCCTTAGCAAAGTTGCGCAAAGGAGCAGTGCAGCCCCTGGCAGAAGTGTAGCAGTCATCAATACCAGCCATCAGCAGCAGCTTCTTGGGCACAGGGGCTGGAACAATGCCAGTGGCTCTAGGGGCAGGGATCAGACACACTAACACAGAGCCAAGGCAGCCTGTCACCTTGCAAGGGACTGTGTGGGGCTTGCCAGTCTTGTTCCCCCAGAAGCTTCTCAGCACAGGGAAAATGGAGGGCTTTGGCCAGGATGATGATCCTGCGAAGGGCGATGGCTACTTCCTTAGAGCACTTTACACCCACACTCGTATGACCAGTGTAGTCCCAAGTGGCAACAAATGCCTTCCACCTGGTCCACTGGCCAGCACGAGTTTGCTTCTCACAGGCATGATCTTCAGGACTTCATGCTTGAGGGATGTGCCCAGGAAAAAGTCAATAATCTCAGACTCCTTGATGGGTAAGGAGAAGAGATGAATTTCCTCCAGGGACTTGATCTTCATGTCTTTGACCAGCCGGCCCAGCTTGGGGACAGATACCCACTCCATGTCCTCGGCCTTGCAACCGCGAGCCCTGCGGCCTCGGCCCCAGCCCCGGCCCCGGCCCCTGCCGTGCCCAGGTCCGCGGCCTTTAAGACCACGTCCAAAGCCTCCACGGAAGCCATCATGGCCTTCCATGCCTGGGTCCCCCGGCTCCTCTGGTATTCCTGGCCTTTCCGCTGCACCAGCGTCATTCGCCGTTCGGTGTTTCCTTGAGGAAGAAGCTAGAAACTCTACTTTTATCACCATAATTTTGGAAAGTTTCACGTTTCAAAGCAAAACTGCAATGAAAAGTGAATAGCTGAGCATAAAGCTGGTACAAAATTATTATTCTGTACTTAGACTTACGTCTAAATTTTGTGTGAACTGTAATGGACAGTAAACTCAACAGTCCTTTGGTTAATCTATTTCATGTATTAAGTAGTATAGTGATTTTGATATATTAACGTAACCCCAAAATTATAACAGCAAAAAGTGATAAATGTTGAATTTAAGAAATTTACAAAAACTTCAATTTACTTATAGACCAGCTGGCAACTGAATGTTTAAAAAGGAAATGAGTGAATGGATATAGTGAAATAATTTAAGGTACAAAATCTACAAATCTGATTTGATATATCTTCTGAGTCTTATGTAAATTCATGCTACCTTTGATCATCTCATACTTTGGGAGTAGTGGAAACAAATATAGAAACTAGATATGAATATATGTCAAATATATCAAAGCATTATTTTAGTTCATCTCCCCTTAGGAAAGAATTTCTGTGTCAAAAGTAAAGTTTTTTTTTTTTTTTTTAACCAAAGTTATTCAACAAGTATCAATTTTGAGAAATTATTAAACTATCATTCTTCTATACTAGCAAAATCGAAAAACAAAACCACAGAACAAATCTTTTGGGTATTGGTCACGTATTTTCCTCTCACATGTCAAATTATTATCAGTGTTTCCTACTTGAGAATCAAACTTTTCCTACAGATATTAAGAGTATTGATAGGATGAGGAATCTTCAAAAATTAGGTTTGCTGAACAAATTTAGTATGAAGTAGACAGCATTCTGTTCATTGACTTCATTTAATTTTCAATAAGATGTTACAATATACAGAAGATAAAAAATGGAAATAATCACTGGAATTTTTTTCTACATTTTTATCAGATCAGTTGGTTTGCCATGGCAAAAAATTAGATACTCTTGAGTAACAATAAAGATTAATGTCTTTAACAGCTTCTTGTTTGTGAGGCCCTGAAAGCTGGACTTTGAGGATGAGTTAAATATAGCCTACTAAATATTTAAGTGTCCGTGGTGTAAAAATTCTCTTGAACTGCAGTGGGGATGTAGCTCAGTGGTACAACATTTGTCTAGTGTGTGTAAGCCTGGGCTAAACCTCCAGTACCAAAAAAAAAAAACCAAAAAACAAAAAAAACAAGCTGGGCGTGGTGGTGCATACCTTTAATCCCAGCACTTGGGAGGCTGAGGTAGGAGGAGATTTGTGAGTTGGAGGCCCGCCTGGGCTACAACGCGAGCGCAAGGCCGGCCTGAGCTACATAATGCGACCCTGCCTCAAAAAACCAGGGCTGGGAGTTTGGCTCAGTGGCTTAAGCACCTGCCCTGGCAGGTGTGAGGTTGTGGGTTTGATCCCCAGTGCCGCAAAAAAAAAAAAAAAAAAAAAAGTTTTCCATGTCTTTGGCTTTTGTTGTTGTTGTTTTATTTTATTTGCTCATTTGTTTTTTTTTCTGCCAGGGTACTGCTATACAGTCAGGCTAACCTTGAACTTACTATGTATCTCAGCCTGTCCTTGAACACATGATCCTTCTACCTCAGCTTTAGGTGTGCTTGGAATATTGGTATGCACCACCACACCTGGTTTACTTATGACTTCTTGCATACTCCCTTATTAAAACTTTTTTGTCTTTTTTTTAACTTACAGTTTATCAAATACAATCATGTTAAACTGACAATAATTCTATCATTTTCTCCTTGCAAGTAAAGAAATTGCCATATTATTCAGATTAAGATCATTTTGATACAGTAAAACCTAGATTCAAACCCCAATCTTCCTGATTCTTAAACCCAATTCCCTAGATACAGATTTCAGGAGATTTGTAAAACAAAAAGAGGAGATAGCAGGGTAGGGTTGGGCATACCTGTAACCCCAGCATTCTGGAAGGCCAAGGCAGATGAATTGGAAGGTCAAGCCCTGCCTGGGAAACTTAATGATGTAGCAATACCCTGTCTCAAATTAAAAATCTAAAAGGACTGGGGATGTAGGTCAATGCATAGGTCTTGATTTCTGTCCCCACTGTTGCAAAAGAAGAGAGAAAGGATATGTCAATGCAAGTATGTATGTCATGGTGACTCTCCATGCTGGGGATATTCTAATGTGCTTTATAAAATCTCCACTCAAAAGTGTCCAGCTAGGGGTATGAAAAAGGAAATTATTTACTCATGAACTCTCATCACTCACTAACCAGGAGTGATGCTCAAGTCCTTTAATTCATGTATATTTCCAGGTCACACATTTTGACATTGCCTAATAAAATATCCTAGATTTGGTTCTGTGTGGGCCAGATGAGTTAAAAACTGTCTGAAGCAGTACTAGCATGAGAATTGGTGCAAAAAGTCCTTGAAATATTGTACGAGGTGTTCAGTATACTCTCATTTTCACTAGGGAAATTATTTTAAAAACAAATTTGCTTTCAAGTAACAAGACCAAAAAACTATGTTAACCTTTGTGCTAACTGTAAAACCAATACAATATCTTGTGCATAAAAGATACTCTTTAAAATACCATTGGTTTCTTTAATTTTGATTTGCTCATAAAGTTGTATTTTTGTTTCATTTATTGCATTTAACTTGTTATTGCAGTTTGAAATTTAGTGTTTTCTTTCTGTTGACTTTTCCATTATTAACTAACCCATGTTTTCCCCTATAGAACAATGTCTTCCTTTATTTTTTATTTTAGCATACCATAATCCTTATTAGTTATCACAAGGTCTTAGGTATCATATGCAATATGGCATGAAGAATGCTGAACAGAGTGTTTAAAAGAAGATATGCATGTACCAAAGGATGGTTCATTTCCTTCTGGTTTGCTGCTCTTTCTATCCTTGCGAGCACCTGCCAGGGATGCCTTCATTAGGAATAACTGCCTCTTTTGAGTCTTACTGATTAAACTGGTAACAGAACCCATTCTGGATCATGTGCCACATTCCTTTTAGCCATCTATCACATTTCCTTTATTACTTTATTCTGTGTTTCTTTATTCTTTAGATTTAGTCAGCAAAGGCCTACCAAAAGTATTTTGTTTTAGATGCTTGATCTCCACTTTTCCCTTAGATGAGATGAAGATTCTTGAAATTTTGGTATTTGACAGATAAGTTGATTCAAAACATAAAAAAATGAAGAAAACTTTTCACACCAGAAAGAGAAATCTCCACTAGTGATAGGATGATACATGAAAAGGCATGAAGTTCTTCTTCTGTTACCCGAGTAACAGGTCATATCTCAGTCTTCCTATTATTTATCCATGGAACTGTGCACATGTGCACCAAAACACAACATGTTTACAGTATTAAAACTATATTCCTAGTAATATTTTGAATATATGTATTAAATAAGACTGAAATTCAGTGCAATTCTGGGAATGGTGATTTGGAAGAAGAACCAACTAAATAAGGTAACTATAAGAACTGAATCAGTGAGCTGTGTATAAAATGCTAAGCACTATGGACAAAACAGTGAACTCACACATCCTGTGTAAGATCTAGCCACTTGTGTCAGAGTGCCAGATATTGTATGCTCAATCTTTCCAGTGACTTCAATTTTCATATATTTCATATTGTAAAATTACCTAATGCTTTAACTTTCTTCTTTAGCATTAACAACAGGTGTAATATTTTCTAAATATAAAAATGTATGCTATATTATGAAGTGGTTAGTTTTATTTTACATGAAAGGAGAACTGCAAATCTTATGATTTTTAACTTATATTTTTGCCATTTCTCTCAGAAAATTCTTGTATTCATTATTTTTCTTTATCAAACAACTAAAAATCCCATTGAATCAAAGAATAGTGCGAGCTAGAGTGATCGGCATATTTGCATATTTGGTGTCTGTGTTATTTCATTTTTAAAAATGTTTACGTTATTTGTTAAGTCACTTTTCTATTTGGGGTTGACAAGGAAGAATGTTTTTAAACAAACTTAGGAACATTGAAAGTATGTATAGTTCATTAAATTATGTTGCTACAGTTATACACTACCAGTTGAAATATTTATATTGGAAAAAATAGCTCTCTTAAATGGGTTATCTCATATGCTAAAAGATGATTTTAAATAAGAAAACCAAACTTGCATCATTTACATTTGAATTTTCAGATGGTTTAAAGTTTCTAATTGTATACTCTTAAAAGATCATTTTGTTAACTAATTATCATACAGCAAACTTCAGTCTTGAGACAAAGTACAAAAGAAGCTGAAAAATTCTCATCCTTTAACTATTTTTATTATAAAACAAAATGAATATTTAAACCTGTGAGTTAAGAATGGAATACTAAGATAATGGGGATGTGACCAAGAATCCCAATTGCCTGTTTGAGGGTTATGGCAAGGGATGAAGGAAAAAAAAAAGAAGAAGAAGCAAATTTAGTAATACGTTAAAGGAAGGCTAGGAGAACATTGCCTCGGGGTGGGTGAAGACAAAGACTCCAGCTCACCACTATGCTATTAGCTAGTGCAGGGTGAGTGGTACAGTGCTTTGCCTGGAATCCTACTGAAGGAGTAGTGAAACAGGAAAGTTTAACATTAGAAACAAGTTAAGGTCCATCCCCACACCTGTATTGTCCTTAGCAGATGTCATCATGCCCTGTGAGTACCACAGTCTCACTGGCCATCAAGATCTCAGTGGCAACCAAGAAAAAGCAGGGTTTCCACATTCCAGAACCAGCCCACAAGACAGGGCAGGGACCTCCTTGAACAGATTCTATGTCAGTTGATAATTTGTGGTGTTTAACATTAAGAAAGAGATTAACAAAACAATGGAGAAACAGTAAGACTATCAAAAGAATTATGTAATTGCGAGACAAGCAATTACCATGCTATTTGGATTACTATAGCTTTGGACTGTATTTTAAAGTCAGGTAGTATAATTCCTTTCACTTTGTTCTTTTTGTCTTAAATTGCTTGAGTCTGTGTGTGCTTTTACATGCATTTTAGGATTTTTTTTCTAGTTCTGTAAAAATTATCATTGATATTTTGGTACAGATTTATTGAATATGCAGACTGTTTTAGTTATTGGTAGTATGAACATTTCAGTACTACTGATTCTTTTAGTTCATGAACATAGGAAGTTTTATCACAGTTTTGTTTCCTCTTAAATCTTTCTCATTAATGCTTTAAAATATTCACTGTAGAGATCTGCATCTCTTTGTATATATTTACTCCAAAATATTTTTATAGCTATTGTACAAATAGAATTTCTTTCTTGATTTCTTTTATATAATTGTTTATTGGCATATATCAACATATTGAATTTTGTGACTTAATTTGTATTCTGAAACTTTTATCAATTCAGTTGTTAGCTCTAATAGGTTTGGTGGAAATTTGGAGGTCTTCCATATATAATATCATGTAATTGTCAAACGTAACATTTTATATCCTCTCTCATTTAGATGTTCTTTGTTTCTTTTTCTTGCCTGATTGGTCTGGGTAACAATTTTAATACTGTGGTGAATTAAAGTGCTGAAAATGGGCATCCTTGCTGAGTTCCAGATTTTAGAGAACAAGCTTTCATCTATTCCCTACTCAGTATAATGTTAGCTGTGGGCTAACTTGTGGCTTTTATTATGTTGATATATATTCCTCCTATTCATAATTTGTTTAGCATTTTTATCATGAAAGTTTGCTGAATTTTATTTAGTGACTTTTCTATATTTACTGAGGTGACCATGTTTTATCCTTGATAATGTTGATTTGGTATACCATATTTAGTGATTTTTACACATTGAACCATTTTGCATCTCTGGGATGAATCCCACTTGATCATGGTGAATGATTTTGATACTGTCCTGTTGAATTCAGTTTGCTAGTATTTTGTTAAGGATAATTGCACCTGTGTTTATCAAGGTTATTGGCTTGGGTTTCTCTTTTCTTTGTGTGTCTTTATTTGTTTTGAGTATCAGAATAATGTGAACCATATAGAATGCATTTGGAGGAATTCCTTCCTCTTCTATTTTTCAGAATAACTTAAAGAAAACCGGTATTACCTTTTTTCTTTAAATGTTTGGTAGAATTCAGCAGTGAAACTATCTGGTCTTGGCTTTTTATTTAATGGTCAACTTTTTACTACTGATTCAATCCTGTCACTTATCTGCTTTTTTGATGTAGGCATTCACTACTACAAACTTGACTGTTAGTGCTGTATCCCCTAGGTTTTGCTGTGTTGTCTCCATTTAAATCTTTTAAGACATTTTCAAAATTAAGGGCAGCCAAGAGGTCCTGAGTCCAATCCTCGTGAGGAGTGAGGAGTGAGGATGTGCAGACAAAGGCCTTGATCCTAGGCCTCTCCCAAAATTTATTATCTTGTGAAGAAGTGGGTGACTTGAGGATATGTGACAGTGAGGATGGTGGGAATTATGTGAGTAACTTGAGCTGGCTAGCCAGGTAGTGAGAGAACCATCTTTGCAAAATGTGGAGATAATGATATGCAGAAGGATCAATTTGTATAATTCAATTAAGGTAGCAACTGTATTGTTTTTGGAGGCTGTTGCTTCAGTTTCTGATATGCAAACTTTTGTCCTCTGGGGATTCATAGTATGGGTGCATTTGTTTGATCTTTTGTCTTGAGGCCTGGCCCACAGCAAGAGGTGTCTGTCTCCCCCACAGTTTCAAAGTATCTGGGCTTCTGCACTGGCTTCTTCGAGGACCCATAATATTTCTGTCTAACTCAGGTGCCTGTAACAATAGCCTCTTTATCTCAAGGCTCATACCCAGTTGACATTCCTGGAACTGACTGGCTCTACCATCCCACTGTGCTTATATATTTTACAGACAGCACTATGCAAGGAGACAAGAGACTGTCTGATGGCTTTAGAGATTACATACCAGTATCTTGGCTAGCCTTATTTGCAATGCCTAAAGCCAATTGAAGAGAAAAGGAAATACCATCGTCAGCTCTGTACGTATCAGTATAAAGAAATAAGTCTTGATATAATCAAAGTTGCAGCAATTGTTCTGCATTCGAGGAGAGTCACTCAGATTGTTTTCCCACACTGTATGGTACTGAATTTGGTTATTAATTCTAGGAGTCTCAGTGGAAATTTTTTGTTCTTCTATGTAGAGGATCATGTCATCTGCAAAGAATGATAATTTTACTTCTTCCTTTCCTATGAATTTCCCTTTTATTTCTCGTCTCTTTTTCTTTCTAATGTTTTGAGTGTTATATTGAATAGAAAAGGTGATGGTGAACCTTCTTGTCTTCCTGATTTTAGAGGGAAAGATTTCAGGGTTCCCTATTTATCATGATGTTGTCAAACAAGTGTGTTATAAGTGAGTCATATCAGATTGATAAAAGGTCCTCTGTGCCTATTTTTCTCAGAGTGTTATTGGAAATAGAATTTGGATTTTTTCAAAATCTTTGTGTCAATTGAGATGATCATGTGATTTTTGTCCTGTTTATGTGATACATTACTTGTGTGATTTATGTATGTTGGGTCATCCTTACATCCTTGGAAAGAAACCTACTTGGTCTTGGTGAATGATCTTGATGATGATTTGTTGCATTCTGTTTGGCAATATCTTGTTGAGGATTTCTGCCTCTGTGATCCTTAAAGATACTGACCTGTATGTAGTTCTCTTTTTTGATTGGACTCTTGTCTGACTTTGGAACCAGGGTAGTGGTAGCTACCAGGAATGACTTCAGGTGTTCACTTTCCCTTTTAATTTCAGTGCGGATTTTAACACCTGTAGGTCTTCCCTAAAGTTTTTGTAGAATTTAGCAGTGAATCCATTGGGCTCTAGGCATTTCTTAGTTGGTAGGCTTTTTTATTACTACTTTGGTTTCATTTCCTGTTATTGCATTCTTCAGGGTTTTATATGTTCATGACACAAAATATATTGATATGCCAGATACTTTTCTCATGGAGTCTATATTTTCAATAAGGTTTTTTTAAAATCATAAAATCAGTATGAGCTAATACACATTTGACTTTATGGAAAGTTTCTAATATGTTCATTATGTTGAGGGTTTGTAGTCTCTCTGACAACACAATGGAAAATCTTGTTCTATTGATCTTCATTCATAAAAGGGAGTTTTTAGCTCCTGCTGTCACAAATTTCAGAAGTATGACTGATCTCATTACAGGCTTTGTGCATGGACTTAAAAGTAACCCCTTAGACTCAAGACTATCCATCTCTGAAATGGCTTCTTCTGGTTGCTTCCATTATTAAGCAATTTCTTCCCTCCTGATTACACAGTGACTTCCAGGTAATCAAATCATATGCTGTTTTATTATTATTAATCCAATGAGAAGAAAAGTATTTTTAATAACTATGAGATTCATATACTCTCTTAAGTGGATGTTTAGTTTGTGTGTCTATTCCTGAGCTAATCTGAGGATTCCTGAGGATCAAAAAACTCCATCAAATTGAATGGTTAAAGGACTGAATCTAATGTGCTAGTCCTAGATAGAAAGAACCATGTGGATAAGCAGTAGAAAAGTATAGTAATTCAGTGGAAAATCCATAGCATTTTTGTATTAATAACCTGAGACTACAATAGCAAAGTAACTCAAGCTTGGTGACTCAAAGATCAAAAATATTTTTTTTCATTCTTCAGGTGGACAAGAAGTTCAAAACATGGCAAGGTTCCTTTTTCCTGTGAGTCCAGAGAGAACCAAGTTCTAAGTCTCTCTCAGATTGTAATGGTTCTGCTCACTCATGGACTTCAGCTACATCACTCCAGTGTCTGCCTGTGTTGGTTTCTTTTCTTTCATTTCTGACACAAAATACCTGATGCTCAAAGTTAAAGAGGTAAAGGTTTATTTCACTCACAGTTTGTAGACATTTCAGTCTGCAATCAGCTGACTCCAAAGTAGGGTGGCGTGGTGGAAGACAGCAAAAGCAACAAGAGCAAAAGGAGGGAGAGGAAGCCTCTTTTCCTTCCTTATGCTGTAAGCAGGCTACCACCCAGAGTGGGTCCTCTGCACCCTAAGATGTAGAATCACTTAGTTAAGCTGCAAAGCTTCTCAGATTGATACAATGTATCAACCATCACACTGCCTTCATTTTCACATTATCTCTTCTGTTTCTAACCTCTCTTTTTATTTTTAATTTACTTTCTTTTTGCAAGTTTTAATTAACATCTAACTGTACATGTTTATACAATATGGTATTTCATACATCTATATAAAGGAAAAGCCCAAATGAGGAAAAGTAACATGTATAAAAGTTTTAAAAATGAATTGTTTTCTTTCTACTGGGAATACTCAGAACTGTCTCTACAATCTACTTTGAATCACACAATAAATTATTGACCAAAATTACTCTAGTGTTCCATAGAACATTTTAAGTTATCCATACTCAGCTACACATCTGACATTGTTAACTATTTTCTCTCCATCACCCTTTGCCCTTTTTCTCATAAGGAAACCCATGATGGGAGTTGTGGCATATGCCTGTAATACCTACACTTTGGGAGGGTGAGGTGAAAGTATCGAAAATTTGAATTTCACCCGGACAATTTAACAAGATCCTTTTTCACTATACAAAAATGAAAGGACTGGAGTGAAGTTCATTGGTGAAGTCCTGGTTTTAATTTCCATGCTGGCCAACAAAAGTACTACCTGTGAATTTATTTAAGTTTCAACCAGATAATTCACAGTAATCCTCTCATTTCAAAATCTTTAATATAGCAACATGTACAAAGCTTTTTTTCCCTAATATGATAAGTCTAACAAATTAAAAGGATTAGAAATTACTCTCTCTAGATGACTACTATTAAATCTGTTATAGTTACCAAAGAATATGAAGTAGGATCTAGGGGCCTGAACAATAAAGATCTATCACATCACCCTATTTGTAAATAGAGCCAATATGATATGAATGAACATATTAGGGTTGGTAACAGGATTGGGTTCTTACCTGCATCTCTTAACAGGATTTGCAGCTTTGAAAATTTACCTAAAACTTCTGTTTCTCAGTTTCCTATGCATAAACTACAGATAATAAAGTATGTTCTTCATGGAATTGGATTGGGATTTAAATAAGAATATGAATGCAAATTTTTATCATGTTACATAATACATAATATTCAGTAGACACATATTGTCTGGTAATATTTGGCTAGGGTTTTTTTTGTTTTGTTTTTGCTTTTGATGTTTATATATCAGAAATAAAATCCCTTCATCATTTCAATCCTATTTACTTCCCTTGTTTTTGTACACATAGAATCAAGGTGATAATACCTACAGTGTACAACTGGGAGGTAGAAGACCTATCTATTTGCCATTGATCTCAAATCATAGACTATCAATGTCCTCTCTGAGTAGCACTTTATCTACAAATGGAAGTAAATTAAAATAAAAGGTCTACAAACAGTAATTCACGGACAAAATCCAGCCACCCCCACTCATGTTAGGTGTTATCTGTGACTGCCTCCGCTGTCCTACAATAGCAGAATTGAGTAGTCCCTAAGGTAACCTGTCCAGTCTGTGAACAATGCTGAAAAGATTTATTGTGTGGATACTTACTAAAATGCTTTGCCTATCTTGAGTTTCTGAAATTACTAATCTTGCTTTTCATATTCTTTTCCACCAAAGAAACCCACATGCATTGAATTACTATGCCTCATAGAGTACTGATAGCACATCTTCAGCTCTGTCAACCAATACTTGATAATTTAATTGGGGGAGGAGAAAATCAGAGCAAAAAGGAAATGTTTCTTTTTAAATACATGGCAAAAGCCTTCTTCAGTGAATAAATAATTAGAACAAAGGTCCATTTTCTGTTGATTTTCAGCCCACTAAGGATTTATTTAAGAAATGGATGTTTTAAAATATAAGGTGATACTTTTTAAAAGCAAACAATCAATAGCAACATTGTACCCCTCTCTAATGTTATCTTTTTTTTTTATTTGAGCAAAGAAAACCAAAACAAACAAAAACTACAACAACAACAAAAAAAACGACATATATAGTAAAAACAACAAGCAAAAGAGACAAGCAAACAACTAGAGTAAATACACAACATTGCAGGTTTACAAAACTGGAAGATAGAAGCCTGACAATGGTTGCAATTTGCGCATCGTTATCTTTAAAATGGTTTCTTACATTAACAGATATAGACATGCAAGATTGATTTAATCATATGAGTATTAATTGTTCCTTCTCAATAACGAATACATTGAGCAGTGTTCTTTTTAGTTATCTTACATATACATATATACAGGTTTATATCTTTTCCTCTTCCCTTTTCTCTTT
>RJWM01023084.1:0-33331 GCA_004363535.1 Dasyprocta punctata | reverse complement strand
CTGGAAATAAAGCGTATTGGAGCCACTGGAGATAAGATGAGAAAGAGTTGATTTTTATTCTACCATTATTCTTTTCCTAATTAACATAATTTTTTCTTCATCTACTAACTACATATAAATATATATGTTATGTGTATAATTTATATAATAAATGAAAAACAAATTTAAGAAAAAGTCTGGGGCAGGTCAACAAGATCTAACAGTTTTGCCTTGTTTCACTTTA
This sequence comes from Dasyprocta punctata, assembly GCA_004363535.1. Lineage (NCBI taxonomy): Eukaryota > Metazoa > Chordata > Mammalia > Rodentia > Dasyproctidae > Dasyprocta > Dasyprocta punctata. The sequence goes on along the minus strand of RJWM01023084.1, from coordinate 33,108 downwards.
TCTAATTTCAGTTGTTTATTCCTACAACAAGATTTAGTTTTGCTTAATCCAAATTTCTAGATATATTATGTTAATTCAAAGGTTTTTTTTTTTTTGGTTTCATATGTTCAAGAAATTTGAGTTAGTTTGCTACCTGAGCTCTCAATATAAGCTGTTAGAATGTAATTCTATCTGTTATTTGCTATTCTTTTATTTCCCTGTAAATTTCCAATGAACTATCTTGCTTCTTCTTCTGTCCTTATAGCAGTCACAGAAATCTTTTCTTACTTCAGTGGTTCTCATAGTTCAGTGTGTAAGAATCATGCTACAGCCACACATTCCTTTTGTACAGAGATTCTGGCTTAGAAAGTTTGCTATCCAAGTTACAGATTCACATTTTAAAAATAATTCGTGTCCTTTAAAATAGAAGGTCTTTACTTATTCTTTGAGAATCAGTACATGATCCTCTGCCCTCAAATCGCAGTGAAAACCATTGTAACTGGGCTCGGGAACTGGTTCAGTGTCCAGGCAGGCTGTCCTTGCTCACGGTTCTGTGAACCCATGCTCACTTTGGATCTCACTATTCTTTGCTAGAGTCCTAGTCCTACTTCTTGACTAAGAATGGAAAAATGAAAACAAAGTAAATTTTTCTACACCGTGTTATGTTTAGCAAAAAAAAAAAAAAAAAAAAAAAAGCAATCTTTCAAAATACAACTTTGCCTCTCTCTATTTTCACAATTGCTTCTCTTAATATTTACTGAAAAAAGATGTGGAAGAGAAGAGGAAATACTTTCTCTGGCCTCTCTGATTTATCATCCAGGATCCTTTGTTTACAAAGCTTTGAGAACTGAAAGAAAGGTTCCTTTGATCCTACGTTTTTAGCACTATAGATCAACTCCTTATATAATACAAACTGGTTGATTCCTTCTGTTTCTGCAAGTAAATGCTCTATCTACTTAACAGATGTTGACAGCGAATACTTTCTAAACAGAATAAAAGGGTTTTTTGGACAATTTCAAGTATTTTTCACATAACTTTGAAGCAATTATACATAAATATTCACTTTCTAATATGTATTTAAAATTTTGCATTTTATGTTTAGCAAGGGACTAAATAAACATGGCACACTATTCTAAAAATGTTGGTAAAACTGGAAGTCAAGATTATGATTTCAAGTAGGAAAAAATGCACAGAGAAAAGGCAGTGAGAGCTATTGTGTGCAGCACCTGGCTTTTTTCGGTGTCTTTCAAACAAGTAATTCTTTCATTTCTGATCCTCTCTTTCTTGAAACTAAAATTGATTATATATGAAAATAACATTTTTCTGCTAATAAAAATACTGCATTTATTTTTAGTTATTAGCAGTAATGACATTATTAACATCAGGAAAAAAAACCCCTTTATATTGTTCCATTCCAATTACTAGTGTGAAGGAGAGAAGGAAGTAAAAATCAAAATTACAAAGCCTTTGCCACATCCTTTGCATGATGAGTGGCCAGACTTAGAGCAATCACTATTTGTTTGGCAGACTACATTAAATAATCACTGAGTATGAAAAGAATTCATGAGCCAAGAACGAAAGAGATGGTTGGGTTTCTTTATAAAAAAAAAAAAAAAAGAAAGAAAGAAATAGAGCTCCCTGGGGTAATAGAAAGGAAGATAAAAAAGAAAGGTCCAAAGGAGGCAGCAACAGCAAGTGAGCAAAACCACATGGAAAAAAAATTCAAAGTGAAGGAAAAAAAAAATGACCTAAGTTGTTAGAAACTAAAATGTCTAATATTAATTTTTAAATTACTTCTGTGTAATGTTGCTTTACTCCTCTTCAATGTGATATTAATCAAGCACGAAACTATACTGTTTCAAAATTATTGTAGAGCAGAATGAAGTAATCGATAGTAAAGTTAAATTTTTACAAAATGAATATTCATCAGGAACCACAATGAGGAGACTGTTTTTCAGAATTCTGCGAGATTCTGGATCTCTACCATGTATGGCATGTGGGTTTTAAGTAATCTTTCATTTAAATAAAATTGAATGCATAAATTCTGACCAACTGGGGATTTTAAGAAACAGTTGTGTGGATTTTATGATGTCCATCTTCTGTTTCACAGGAAAAGGGTTTCCAGTGAGGCTCAAATAATACTTTACATATGAACTTATGGTGTACGGTATTAGGGGGTATCTAAGTGTATCTATAGAGTCATCCAAATAGCATAAAACCTCATGATTATAGTGGATGAAGAACAACACTGACAAACATACTGTATCATAAAATACACTATAATCAATTAAATGTATTTAGTATATTATTTTCTAGCTTTGTTATTTTAATAAATTTCTACACTAACTCAGAAAAAATTACACAAATAATAGGGAGTGGAATTTCATAAAAATAAAGAAGGAAATAAGAGAATAGAACTCTTGCAAGTGGGAAGGGGATCTAGGGCAAAGAGAAGGAGAAGGAAAGGGGAAGTAAGAAGAATTAAAGTGTGCCATGTACAATTCAGTCCTCCAATCTGTGAAAAATTGTCTGTATTATCCAGTTAGATACATTCATATAAAGGTATATAGGTATTGATATATTTAAGATGAAGATTTTTAACTTCCCATCTTTTCTACTCAGAGTAACAAGCAATAATAACTAACATTGACATATCCTTATTGTTAAAAATGAATTTATAGAAAGGATTTTAGTGGTTCTGTAAATGTTTAAAATTTTGTTTTTTTCTACCTTTTAGAGCATACTTTAAATGTTTGACAGTGATTTGAAGGTCATATAACTTGTCATTACAGGACTATTCCACAAGAAAAGGATAAGGGGGCTAGGGATCTAGCTCAGTAGCACATGGGCCTGCCTGACAAGTGAAAGGTCCTGAGTTCGATTCCCAGTATCATAAAAAAAAGAAAAAAAAAAGATAAAGTTAAAAGTCAATTCTTCTTGTGAATCTCTAATGAAGAGGCTCAGTCTCTGAGGGATATGGAAGAGAGAAACACAGTAGTTAACATAAAAGAATGAGGCAGAAATTTTGCTCTCCTCAAGTTCTTTTCTTCTTTTGTGATGCCTATTTTTTCACAGCTATAGTAGTAGCCTTTCCACAAAACTCTTCCTACACATTTCTGGCAGGAGAGAGTCATGATTAGTAGTGTGGCCTCTGCTGTCAACTAACTGGCTTTGACTCTTGACTCTGGCCAACACAACGAATTAGGCAAAACAGTGCTTTCTTCTGTGCATATGGTAATGTTTCACAACAGATAACTAACCTTACTTTTGTTATTCAAATATTCAGAATTGGACTTTCAGATAAAAAATTGTCAGTCTGTTGCTAATTTTGTGTCTTCTGTACTTAGCATAATGTGTACCCTATCTTTGTTGATAGGCAAAAAAAAAAAGAAAAAATGAGAGAGAGAGAGGGATAGACTAAGAAATTAGTGAAGCCAAGTGTGTTCATGTGATATAAATCTCAACTGTGAGTGGTGAAGAATTTGCATAAAACTCAATTAGGATATAGGTCTGAGTATATTAACATTAATATGATCCTATAGCTTTTAGGACGTACTGAATCTATATCCTAAATTTAGGATTGATATAGTGACCTCTAGAGCCAACTAAGCAAGTAAAAATTTTCGTTAGCTTTAATCACAACACATATTTTGATATACAGCCAGAAGTTAGAAAGAAATCTACAGGATTAGTTTTAGAAATTAAGCTGACATCAAAGTTTTAGACTTGTGAAACAGGATATGAAATGTAACATGTTCCTTGAGTGAGGACAATAGAAATGACCCCACTTTCTCTTAAGCAGTTCTTTAAAATGCCCAATGTTATCCAGCTTGCATTTTAATTAGAAAAATAATTTCAAAGATCTTCTGTAGCTTATGGGAAAGAAAACAATGTAAAGTTCTGAAAATGTGACTTAATGGACTATATGGGATCCAATTTCAGGATGGCAAATTGTCAATTCAATGTAACGATAATTGAAGCAATTTAAAATTTAAAATTGATATAAAAGTTGACAAAGACGCTTGGAGTGACGGCACAGGCCTGTAATTCCAGCATTTGGGAGGCTGAAGCAGGAGGATCACTGTGAAGCCAGTCTGGGCTATAGAGTGAGTTCAAAGCTAACCTGAACTATATAGCAAGACACTGTCTCAAAACAAAAACAAACAAACAAACAAAAAAAACAGTATGGATCCTTGAATATTAACAAAGGTATGCTTATTTCCTTAATCAGCCAATTATTTTTCATTCATGCATGTATTCATTATTTATAAAATGTAAGTGAAGTAACTATTTTGCTCCAAGTATTATTCCAGGTCCTAGAGAACAAAGATTAGAAAGTCAAAATATGTTTTCATGGAAAAGAATTTAGTTAAGTGGGAAAAACAGTTATAATACACTGTTGTCCTATTACAAAATAGATTAGTTCCAAGAATGAGAATGGTTGTCTCCTCCAGCCCTAAGGATGGAAACTGGTCAGAAAAGGCCACATAGCAAAGGCCATGCATGTAGGATTTTAAGATACTTGAAGAGAAGGAATTTCACAACCGGAAAAAGTTTTAACCATAAGGAACAATATATTTTAACAAAGGAGGTAAGAAACCAGATACTAAACCATAATGCTTATTCATTAATTTTTAAGCATCCTAAGTGAATTCTATCAGATGCTAGTGATAAAAAGTAAAAAAATGCTGATCAACCTTTGTTTCAACAGAATATTTATTTATTTATTTATTTATTTATTTTTCTTTGCGGCACTGGGGGATCAAACTCACAACCTCGCACCTGCCCTACAGGCACGTAAGTCACTGAACCAAACTCCCCGCCCTGCTTTTTTGAGGCAGGGTCTCATTATGTAGCTCAGATCAGCCTTGCCCTCCGGTTGTAGCGCAAGCCAGCCTGGAACTCACGACGCTCCGCCTACCTCAGCCTCCCGAATGCTGGGATTAAAGGCGTGAGCCATCACACCCGGCTCTGTTTCAACAGAATTTAATGTGGAAAATACACAAGTGAGATATGGTACAGTTTCCTCACCTTATCCACAGAGGAAGCTTTCCCAACTCCCCAGGAAGTACTGGAAGCCTCCTGAAACCACAGATAGGAAGTGTCATATTCTATTTAGATGGAGTCTTTCCTATGCATACATACCTATGATAAAGTTTATAAATTAGGCATAGCAAGAGGTTAATAACTAATAAAACAATGTACCATAATGAAATTGACAGTATCACTATTCTTGTACTTACCAGTCCCTAGCCATGGCCGATAACCAGACACAGTGTGAGTACTCTGGCAAAGGGGTGATCCACATTTGAAGTGGGATGGAGTGGGATAACACAAGATTTCACTGCATTATTAAAAATTAGAAAGTTTCACAAAGTAAAACTTATCGATTGTGTACTTCCAGAATTTTCCACTTAATATTTTTTTAGACTCTGTTTGACCATGGGTAACTGATATCTGAAAGTAAAACCACAAATAAGGAGGGATTTCTGCAATTACTCTACCTGATGATAATAGAAAGGAGCAAACAAGACTTTAAAATTAGACTCTGAAAGAAATCTAACCCAATTATCTCATCAGAGGTATGTTTCACAAAGCAATGTTTTCATGTTTGTTTTTGTTTTTTTTAAACAATGCAACATAGAATAAAACTCTTCCATGATTACTTTAGATATTGTTTCAACTTTACTCTGTATCTTTTCTTCCTAAGACACAAAATGTAGTATGCCAGACAGTTTGAAGTATTCCCCATATCTCTTATTCTTTTTCTACCTTTTCCGCCTTGGATTTACTTAGTACAATTTTTATTTGCTTGCTTTGACTTTGCTAATCCTTTCTTTGTGTATTCTGTACATTTTTAAAACCATCCAATCCCAGCACTTGGGAGGCTGAGGTAGGAGGACCATTGTGAGTTCGAGGCCGGCCTGGGCTACATAATGTGACCCTGCCTCAAAAGACTAGCGCTTAAGAGTCTGTCTGGCAGGTGTGAGGTTGTGAGCTTGATCCCTGGTGCCGCAAAAAAATAAATAAATAATAAAATAAAACCATCCAATGCATTTTCATTGAATGTATTTCATTTCCAATTTGTACTGAGTTCTTTTGTGAAAATTTTAATGATATCATTTTCTATCATTTTACTTTTATTTTTACATTTTTCCTTTTTTTTTTGCATAAATTTATCATAGCCTTTAAATATGTCTGTTTCCAGGATCTGCATCAATGGTGGGTTCTTGTGATATACCTTTTAATTCTTAGTTTTTAGTTATTTGTTTTCCTTTTTTAACTGTCAAAAGTTTTGACTAGGTAATGACATAGTGGGTAAGTTTTTTAATATATGGGTATTTATTTTTTTCTAAAGAGAGGTAAGTTTTGTTCTAGTTTTCTTCCCGAATAGAGTAATAGTTGAATTGCATCTTTATTTACAGTTGTATATATATTTACCTTACTCCTAAGGTGAATTAGTTATTTCTGAGTAGTAAAAGTTACTCTTAGAGGCCATTAAAAGAAACTGAGGCACAAACAGAGAAGAAAAGTATTTATTTCAGCTGATACAAACTGTAACTTAGGAGACATAAGTATCAGGTAGGTTGAAATGTGCTCCTGTGTCTTACAGATACCAAACAACTTTAAAGGTGAAAAAAAAAAAAGAGAGAAGAAAAAAACAAGAGGGAAGAAGTTTGCTTCAGTTATGTGTCAAAAATTTAGATCAGTACAGGAAAGATAGTAATAAGCTCTCTTGTAGGAAAGAGATTGAGTCATTCAACTAATATAAGCAATTTACTTTTTAAAGTATGGGAGAAAGACAAAGTGAAACAGAATCTTGGAAAAAGGAAGAGACACCCAAGTTGATTCTAGCAGCTATCTGTGGGATTGGAACGTTTTGGCCTAACAGAAACACCAGATCCCAGAACATAAACAATACAGAGAGTTGTATTAGCTTCAACATTTATTTTAAGGCAGATGTGACAAAAGCATGACATTTGATGACTGTTTAGCTTGGTATTTTGGAATATTTCAATCTGCTTTCGTGTGTTGGATTTAAAATTTTCCGCTATTTTAAGGTACACAATTCAAGTTTGTGGACTTACGGGTTTTCAACTAAAAATCCACAGTGTTATCATCCTTCCTTCACCTTCACATCCCCTTAACATGCAGCCTTACTTCCTCACTTGCTATAACGTTTGGAAACTGTTCAGCACTTTATCTTCCCAATTATTGTGTTGTACTGAGTACTTTAAAGTTTTGTTTTTGATATGTAAAGCTTATTACTTAAAATACCTGAGTGGAGTTTGTATGTAGAATTCAGCATTCTCTGTAGTTCCTTCCTATGTGGGTTTATGTTAAATTGCAGCCATTTGACAGAAATAAACTACAATCTGTTCCAGACCAGGAAGGCCACTGTGCTGCTTTTTCTCATATGCTTTTGAGCAAAAGTGAAAGTGAATATAAATATTATATTATATGTTCCCCGTGTCAAGATTTATAGCCCCTCCAGCCATGTGTTCACTGATTGCTTCCCAACACCTCCAATATACTATTTTATATAAATTAACATGGATTATTTAGATGTCAATTGTACAGGAGAATTAATATAGCAGGTTGATGGGCATCAAAGAAAATACGGTTTTCTTTAAACTGATAAACTTCGCTGCTACAGGAGTTTCGCCAATCTAGATTAAATGGTGTAGACTTCCCAAGTGTAATCTGTCCTTCTTCCAGTCATATTCCTGGAGGTAACATGCATTTCTAACCTTTTTTCCAGAGGCAGAGATTATTTTTCTCTTTTGTCTACCTTTCCTACCTGCAATGTCTTTCTACAAATGTCTTTAGGTACAATGTTGAAAAAAATCTTTCATGGAGTAAGACTTATTTTTACATAAAGGTGAAGAGAAACAATAGTGTCTGGTGGAGTTTAGGTGTTAGCTTCCATTCCTGTCTTAGTTACTTTTCATTGGTTGCTGAGACAGAATACCTGACACCTAAAATGAAGGAAGGAAAGGTTTATTTCTTACAATTTTGGGGAGTTTCAGTCCATACTTAGTTGACTCCAAGACAGCATGGCATGGCAGAGCATCCATTCTTGGTCACACAAACAGTAAAGCAAACCAGCGAGAGAGAGACAGAGAGGGAAGACATGGGTTCCTTTCTCCCTTACGATGTATGTTGGCTCCAACCCTGGGTGGGTGCAGCACTCACATCACCAATCCCAGCACCAGACAACAAACCAATCAGGAATGCCAGACTCAGCCCCATCCAAATTACATGAGGACTTGGGGGGACACAGGATCCAACCAATATAATTCCTTAGCACAGTTACAGTGTGATTCTGCCAAGGTATGGGTTTTGATAGCTCTCTACATAGAGCCTTGTTTAGCAATAAACAGTGAAGAAGTGAGGCAAGACAGACTTCAGCAAGGGCTGCCATTCTTATACCCACATTAGCCAAGGGGAGGGTTTTTCCCAGACTGTCCATGATTCTTTCTGCAAAATTTTGATGGTGTTCCCAGAGACAAAAGCTATAAAAGTCAGAGAACCCACTAAATACCTGTCATCTCTGGTGTTTCATACTCTCAGCCTTCAATCTATAAAATTTTATGGTTTGTTCTCACAGTTTATTTGGTTTCAGGAGTCACTTGCTTCAGGTAATTAAATGCTTGTTTCTTTTCTTCACTTGAGATATTTGTGAGAAAGCATTATTAGTTACATAATTTTTATATAGATAAGAAAAAGGTAAAAATATAAATAAGAGAAAATATATTGAAAATATAAGAAGGAAGTATTAAAGTGAGTAAATAAAATTTCAGCATCAAAAATACTCAGTATAGCCAGGCATGGTGGCACACACCTTTAATCCCAGCCCTCTGGAGGCTGAGGTAGGTGGGGCATTGTGGGTTTGAGGTAGGCTTGGGGTACAACATGAGTGAGACCGGCATGAACTACATAGTGTGATCCTACCTCAAAAAAAATAGGGCCGGGAGTTTGGCTTAGTGGCTTAAATGCCTGCTTGGGAGGTGTGAGGTTGTGAGTTTGATACCCAGTACCGACAAAAAAAAAAAAAAAAAAGAAAGAAAATTCAGTATATATATGTTTATTATTATTAAACACACGAAGTATATCAATATAGCATAATTTTAAGGAATGGGCAATTGGATGTAGCAAAGAATATTTTCAATATTATCAACCCTCATGTGCACATTCCTACTTACCTAGTTAATTGATTTATTCCACTGTGTTATATTCCTATCTTACTCCTAGTACAAAGCTCAATACAGAACATAAAACTGTTACTTAAAACACACCTGGTAAGTAAATGGTGAAATGAGATCAAGCCATTACAGTTTGATAATTTGTGCTACAATAACCCTTTTGAAACTATTTACGTGGCTTCTCTGCAACCATAGCAACTATAATATTTTTCTAAATCATTGTACCATTAATTTAAGAGAGAAAAAGTACATTAATTTGATATAAAGTATAAATGATTGATTTTAACATTTCACATTAAGACCAAAGTAGTTCAGACACACAGTTTAAATACCTCATGATTTGTCTTATATGAGAAATACAAATTATAATTAAATTAAAGAGAAAATTAAATAAAAACAAATACAATAATAGAAAACAGGGAGATTGATCTTTTGCAAAAGGGAGAGGGATCAAGAAATGAAGTGAGGGGGAAGGAAGAGAGTAAAGGGATGAAAAATTATTACGATGTCTTATGTACATGTATTGACTCCCCACAAGGTTTATAATCATTATGTCCTGCAAATATGTACTTACAATTTTTTTTTAAAATTCAGAAAATGAGACCATATTTAGGTATCTTGATATATCCCAGGATTTACCTCAGTGGTGGATAATGCAGTATGTATGTTCAAGGAAGTTGATTTCCTGGTCATAGATCTATAATATATCAAATATTGGTTGAATTCTAATCTATTCCCTTCTCTTTATATTTCTATTTTGTCAAAATGCTGCTTTCAGTATTCATTGTTTCAGAATTTCCCCAATCTGCAATTATAAAACACTATTATTTCTTTTTTATAGAGATCACTTGAAATGGAAGTTTCAATTTTTCATTTACTGCATAATTTAATTTAATTTTTGCACTTAGAATTAACTTGACTGAATCACTATTTTGTGGTCTCTAAAATAATCAAATGTTTTGAGACTTTCTACATTTCATGAAATCTAATGTTTATTTTTGTACCTTTTCTGAATTTACACAGCTAAACATTTAAATATTAGGTTGTAATTAAAAATTTTTTCTTTGAAACATTTTTAATCAGCCATGTTAGTTTATCCACTTAGGCATGTTAGAAGTAATATTATATATGAAAAACCAGCACTTTTAAGGGAAAAATAAATTTTAGTTTAATAACACAAAACCTATCGAAACTATTGAACCTACCAAAATGTTAATTTTTAACTTCAGTTTCTAAAATGTAACAATGTTATAACAAAAGAATACTTATCCGACTTATGATAGCAGTAAAAAATAAACCATGTAAATAAATGCATTAATTGGGAAGTGATTCTCAGATAAATTATAACCTCCTTGAAGGTATCTTGTACATTTCCTTGAATTTCAGTATAAAGGCACAAAACAGTATTAATGAATCATTATGTGGCATTTTATGATGATTATCATAACCACTCATGCTAATGAATATCAAAGATGAGATAAATCAGAAAGTCAGGAGAAAGGTTAAATGCCTTTGCAAACAGAAAATACATTTATCAACAGTTCTGCAGCTGCTCTCTCTATTCTAGTCTGTCAAAACAATAAACTCTCAAATTAAATGGAGTTCCCAGTGGCAACGGATGCAGAGCAAAGCTTAACAAATATGGGGCCCTGCATTTAATCTCCAGTATGCTCACTTACGTGCATATACACGCACACACTCACAATCATAATCACAACAAGAACAACAACAAAAATACCCAAAGTCTTCAGAAACCGACACTTTCCTATGTGATCTAAACTTAGTAAAACAAAATCAGTTTTGGAGGAAACTAGTATATTTGTTAATGAGAAATATCACATAAACTCACTCTACACACATCACAGTTATTGCTTCCAAATTAAGTTCTAGCCATTATCTTCAGCATTGTACGTGTATCTACTCATTTAATGCACACTAGTAAGTTAGATGTATTCTGATATTTCCAAAGTTCATATAGTGAAACTAAGGCTATGACATAGAAAATTAATTTAAGTTGATTAAAAAACTGTAATTAAATACACAAAGAAGATCTGAACACACCTAATCTGGCTCTGTAAACTGCACTGAATTACTTTCCATCTTGCCTTGGAAACCTAAGAAACTTCCACATGGTATCATTTGTGTCCAGTCCTTTCAGAAAATTTTAACATTATTTAAAAAAATATATAAAATAGAGGAGAATTGGAAAGCCCTCATTAAAGGAACAGCTATTCATTAATCAATTGAAAGCATTTTCTTGAATAAGTACATTTGATGTCTAATCAAAAACGCTGATGGATTTGACTCTATGGAATTTGGAGAACTCATTCTATTCTCCTGAATCTATTTTCTAAATACACACTTACCTTACTTAATTGAGATAAACAAATTCTTAAATCCTTCTTTAAGGGAAAATTAATAAACACAAGTAGGATGTTTTATAAAATATTTTAAAATGTGCTGATTTATGACATTGTTATTGATTTTCCAATAAAAGACTTCAATATTGCTCTCTCTAGTCTTTGTCTTTGCTGTTTTTAAAAATTTTATTTTATTAGTACATGTTGGTAGTATTGTAGTTGGAGTTTACATTCATCTTAAGGAGTTGGTACATGTACAGAATGTATCTTGGGTTTTTTTTATTCCCCTTCCCTTCTCCACCCAACTCTCACCCTCCTTCTCTAGATCTTCTTTCCCCATTTTCACTATTATTATTACTAGTAGTAATAGTAGTAGTAGTGGTGGTGGTGGTGGTGGTGGTTCGTGTTTATGACACATAATGCTTACATTCATTGTGGGTATTTGGGACATGTACAAATCTCATCTTGAATCTTTTTATGTTCCTTTTTATCCCTCCATCCCTCCTCTAGGACCCATTCCCATTCGCCATCTCTCTGTTTCCTTGTATCAGTCTTTTGCTCCTTATTTGTATTTTGCATTACTCAAATGAGAGAAACCACATGATAATTACTCTTGAGTATCTGATTTATTTCACTTAAAATTATGTTTTTCAAGTATATATGTTTTCCAAAGAATGTCTATAATTTATCTTCATTTATAGCCAAGTAGTAGAGAATACATTTTCATGATCCACTTCTCTGTTGATGGATATATAGGCTGCTTTCAGGTTTTATCTTTTATGAATTGTGTTGCTATAAACATTGGCATGTATGTGTCATTGTAAGATGATGTCTTTAGCTTGGGGAAGAACTAGAAGAAAAATAACCAGGTCAAATGGAACTTTTGTTTTTAGTTCTTTAAAATATCTTCATACTGATTTCTTGTACTGGTGTCTATTTACATTCCAAACAACAGTGTAGAAAATTTACTTTTTCATTACAGCTACACCATCAGTTCTTATTATTTGATTCTTTGATAATTGCCATTCTTTCTGGAATAAGATAGAATTTTAGTGTTGTTTAAATTTTCATTATTCTAATGACCAGAGATGGCCTTACCTGAATCTGATAAAGGCATTACAACAAACCGCTAGCCAACATCATATTAGATGGGGAAAAATTGAAAGCTTTCCCTCTAACTTCAGGAACAAGATAAGGTTTGTCCACTATCACTGCCTCTGTTCAACATAGTACTTGAAATATTAGCCAGAGAAATCAGGCAAGGAAAAGAAATAAAAGAAACATGCATGGGAATGGAAGTCACATCATTATTTGAAGATGACATGATGCTCTACATAGAAAATCCGAAGAATTCCACTAAGAGACTCTTAGATTTACTAACCTTAGCAATGTAGCAGGACATAAAATCAACACAAAAAATTAGCATTTCCATACACTACTAATGAACTCATTGAGAAAGAAATTAGGAAAACAATACCATTCACAATAGCATCAAGAACAGTTCAATATCTAAGAATTAACCTAACCAAGGAAGTGAAAGTTCTACAAGAAAAACAGCAACAACAACAACAACAACAACAACAACAACAACGACAAAAAACCCTGCAGTACTCTGAAAAAGGAGTTTGAAGAGGTCATCAGAAAATGGAGGACGTTCCCTGCCCCTGGATACACAGAACACTGGTGTAAAAATGGCTGTACTCCCAAAACTGTTACACAGATTCAACATGCTCCCAATCAAAATACTAACAGCATTTTTATTTACAGATGAAGAAAAACATTTCATAAAATTAATATGGAACCTGCAGAGACCCAGAGTAGGCAAAGCAATCTTGGGCAAGAAGAGCAAAGCAGGAGGCCTCACAATACCTGACTTTGAGCTATCCTACAGAATTACAATGATGAAGAAAACAATGGCACTGGCAGCAAAAACAGACATGTGGGTCATTGGGCCAGACTAGAAGAGACAACAACATCCTGAGACACATTCAGATATGTGATCTTGACAAACGAAGGAAGGATATCCTATTGTGCAAAATGTACTAGAAAAGCTTTATGCAGAAGGTAGAGCTTGAACCCACAACTCTCAACATATAATAAACTAAAATCAAAATGGATCAAAGATCTGAACATTAAAAGAGGAAAATTGAAACTCCTGGAAGATAAAATAGGCAAAAACTTGAAGTCATAGGTGTAGATATGGGTTTTCTAACAGAACTCCAATTGCACAAGAAATAACAAGAGTCAACAAATGGGAGTACATTAAATTAAAAAGCTTCTGCATAGCAAAGAGATCAATTAGTAGAATGAAGAGGCAACCCACCAAATGGTGAAAACATTGCCAGCTTTTTCTCAGAAAGAGAATTAATATCTGGACTATATAAATAATTAAAAAAAAAGACTAACCTAAAATAAAATACCAGATCAAGAAATGGCCAAATCAAATGAGCAGTCACTTTTAAGAATAGCTACAAATGGCTAATAAATATGTGGAAAAAATGTTCAATATCTCTGGCCATTAGAGAAATGCAAAGCAAAACAACATTTTATTCATTTTTAAGTGTTCAATTGAGTAGTGTTAATTACATTCAGAATTTTACATAAACATCATCAGCATTTCCAGTTATTTCATGCTTTCAGATATTCTTTGTCCTACTTTCTGTGTCTATGATTTTGCACATTTAAGTGATTAATAAAAGTGTTATGACATAACATTTGTCCTCCTGTGCTGGCTTATGTTACTTAGAATTAAGATCTTATGTTTAATACATGTAGCAACAGGTATCAGAATTCATCCTTTTTATTGGATTGATAATATTCCATTGTATGTATGTATGTATGTATGTATGTATGTATGTATGTATTTATTTATTTATTTATTTTTTTGTGGCACTGGGGATTGAACTCACAACCTCACTCCTGCCAGGGTAGGTGCTTAAGCCACTGAGCCAAACTCCCAGCCCTAGTTTTTTGAGGCAGGGTCGCACTATGTAGCTCAGGCTGTGCTTGAGCTCGCGTTGTAGCCCAAGCTGGTCTCAAACTCACAACGCTTCTCCTACCTCAGCCTCCCGAGTGCTGGGATTAAAGGCGTGCACCACCACACCCAGTCTATTGTATTTAAACATGTACAGTGGAATGCATGCTTCTATAAAGACTTATTAAAGAAAATGTTGTTGGTCAATACATGTATAGAGATTCCACACTGATTTCTTCCAGTACTGCCGTTTGATTAGTCTGTGATATGTGTGTTAGATATAAAAAAAGAGAGAGAAAAACCAGGCACATAGTACCTCTAAGTTGATTTTTATTGCCTACTCTCAATTTGTTTCTCATAAAAACTATTATGAAGAATTATTTAGCATAGTTTTTCTTCATGCAACATCATGAGCTTCACATTGAAAGTTAAAAGTCATGTATAGTATATAAAAGACATAAAGTCTACAAGAAAGTGAAATCTGTTTTGGGCATCAAGTAGCTATCCATAAGCAGAAGAACAGACAAAGATAATATCAAATAAAAGTATGTTGCATGTGTAAATGCATGAATGAACAATACTCATTCCAAATATTGTTCTTGGGCAATATACTTAACAGTTATGAGTTGTACAAATAAATCTCCAATTCTTTTTATTTAATTTTTTTATAAAATAAAATTTATTGAAAAGCAACTGTACTTCCACTTCATGGTGACAAAAACAAAATTTCATTTACAAGAGTATTAATAGAATTTACAAAACCTGCATACAGAAAATTAGAACAAATACAGAGAAATCAAAAATTTCAAGAAACATTTTAAGATGAAACACTTGAAGAAAAAAATTTTCCAAAAACTGATCTAAAGACCTAATTCTAATGAAAATTGGAGTTTTTTTTTTAATTGGCAGGCTTTTCTAAAATTGATATGAAAATTCACATCTTTTTTCATCCATTCCCTGGGTGATGGCATTTGATTTGTTTCCAAGATTTTGCTATTGCAAATAGTGCTGCAATAAGCATGGGTGAACATATATTGCTGAATATATGTTTTGGGAAAATACCCAAAAAAGAAGTAACTGGGTCAAATGGGACTTCTAATCCTAGTTTTTGAGAAATCTCCACACTGATTTCCATGTTGGTAATACCAGTCTACACTCCCACCAACAGTGGAGAAGTGTTCCTTTTTCCCCACAGCTCCTCCAGCATTTAGCACTAGTTGATTTCTTTATAATAGCCATTCTTTCCGGGGTGAAATGGAATCTTACTGTTGCTTTAATATGCATCTCACCTCATTCTCTTTAAATAGACAGGAATTAATGAGTTGCTCCATTGGTTTTACCTCTTTTAATGCTTTTTGTTTCTACTTCTTTTTCTCTCCCTATTTTCTCTCCAAATCATCTGAGAGCTAGTTACAAATGTTGTCCTTTTATTCTAAGTAATCTAATATAAAGTTCTTAAGACACAAAAGTTCCTTTTCATATTGCGGTATAATAATCAAAATCAGAAGATTTGTGATTGGTGCCATACTGTATCACCATCACTGCTTGGTGATGCAGTACACACAGGAAGCATTCGGGTTTTATTTTCAGCACTGAAGCTACAGTGACAGCCCTTTAAGATGTACCATAGCACAAATCATCATATGCTAGAGTTTAAATCCACCTAGTTGTTTTCTACTTTCTTTAGAAAAAAAAAAAAAAAACAGACTTTATAGTAATCTACATGATCATACATGACTTGGCCATTTGACAACTTCCTTGAACTCATGTATTGAAACTGTCCACAACAACACTCCCAACTTTAGTCTTTGGCTCTTGCTTTTCTCTCCATGTATTTTCATAGTCATCTACTTTGCTCTCTCCTCCCTTGTACCTTATGCCAAAATTTTCATATTATTAAAAAGGCCTTTCTTGAGCACTTTATGTAAAATGGTAACTCTTACTTGCCCCATTACTCCCTTTTCTATAACTCAATAGCATCTAAAACACTACATATTTTTCATGCATTCTATTCTATGTAGCTTCCATCTTCCACTTGTACACAATTCTTTGGGGGCAGGAATTTTTGTCTTTTCACTCTTGTATCAAAACCTGCTAGAAGACATCCCAATACATAGTAATGATGCAATAAGTGTTTTAAATTAATAATAAAAAACAAACTGAAAAAGGGTCAGTTATGGAAAATAATTTTAAACTGTGGTAGGAAGAGTAATAAACTAAATTAGAATATTGGAATTTCATAAAATGTGGAGATTAAAAACAGTGTTCGTTATTATTTAGTATGATTGTATGTTTGTTTTTTCGTAGCACCAGGAATCAAACTCACAACCTCATGCCTGTCAGGCAGGCACATAAGCCACTGAGCCAAACTCCCAGCCCTAATTTTTTGAGACAGTGCTGCACTATGTAGCTCAGGCCGGACTTGCACTCAGGTTGTAGCCCAAACTGGCCTCGAATTCACAATGCTCCGCCTACCTCAGCCTCCCGAGTGCTGGGATTAAAAGCGTGCACCACCACACCCAGCTTGTATGTTTGTTTTTAAAGACTGTGAAGCTCATGTTTTCAAAATTACATTTCCATAAGTTAGCAAATGGTTAAGTTTGATGATATATTTAAGATGAAAGAATTAAAGGTTAGAAAGCAAATTATATCAAGTGAACTTTATTTCTGAAGTACAAATAGGTGAAAGTGACTAAAAAGTAAATATAATTTTGAAGCTGTTCAGCACATTAACACACCACTGTCCAATATAAATCCATGCTTGCTAAATTTAAATATAATTGGAAATCTTTAAACTTTCTATATTTGCAAAGATTTTTCTCATTACTCTATAGTTATTTTTATGAATGCAAAGCAAAAATATATTTAAGATACAGAAAAAACTGCCGTTTTGCTTGGACATCAAAAAGAATAAAAGAAACAGAGCAATAGAAAAATGATGGTGCAAAAAATAGACTGAAAGTTGATTTAATGTAAAATGAATATAATGACCATTTAACAGTGCATAAAGTTTATATATATTGTTATTTACATGCATCCACTTAAAATATGTGTATAGATAAATTATCACTTACTACTGAAGTTACTTATAAAACAATTTTTAGTAGATAAGGATTTAGAACATGTCAGAATAACCTTACCTTTCATTCTTTTCTAATTATTTTCCTCAAATCAAGGTAATATCTTACTTTATTCTCAGTTAGAATTGATACGTAAAAACATAAAAATTATATGTATTTATAGAATATCATGTGATATGTTGTCACATTCATATATTATATAATTTTTGGATCAGGCTACATAATATCTCCTTAAACATTTATCATTGTTTGCTTTTATGATGAAAAAATTCACAATGCTTTCTTCTAGCTTTTTGAAATACTGAATGAATAACTGTTATATGCAATTCATTTACTACGCAATACCGCAGCAAACTCTCTTATGGCTATCTAACTGTAACTTAGTACCAACTGATCAACCTTTGACCATTCTTGGCCTGGACTCTCCCTGGCCTCTGGTAACCACCATTCTACCCTCAATCTCTGTAAGAACAACTTTTTTGGAATCTTCCTACATGTAATGATATAATGTTTTTCTTTTATGATTATTTTTCTTCACTTAACTTATTGATCTACAATTCTATCAATTTTTTAAAAAGATTATGACTGATTAGTACTACATTGTATATATATATATATATATATATATATATATATATGACCCACATTATGTAAACTATTCATCAATTGATAGACACCTCAGTTGTATCAATTGTTTGTTATTGTTATAGTGCTTCATGAACATGAGAATGTAGATGTCTCTTCGATAAACTAATTTCATTTACTTTGGATGTGTATTCAACAGTGGGATTACTGGATGACATGTAGCTCTATTTTTAAATTTTTAAGAAGCCTTCATAATGTTTTCAATAATGGGTATACTAATTTACATTACTACCAAGATTGTAATGGTTCTCTTGTTTTTCATATGCTCAATAATATTTTTCATATTTAATACTTTTGATCACAGCCATCCCTAATGGTGTAAAGTGATATCTCATTGATATATTCTTTTGAAAAAAATGCTTAGTTAGGACTACTGACAAGTTTTATTCAAGGTACTCTGCTTTCGCTAATGACTTTTTTTGAGTTTCTTATATATTCTTGATGTTAACACTTGTCAGAAGCATATCTGAAGGTATTTTCTTCCATTCTTTTTTGTTTCTTCATCCTGTTGACTGTTTGTTTTGGTGTAAAGAATATTTGTTGTCGGGTGTGACTACATTTTCTGTTTTGGGGGTTCTTGTCTGAAACAGGCTTTGCATTAGTTTCTTGAAGGAGTGTATGTTTATCTATTTTAAGGCTGTTTTTTAAGTGATTAGTGATAAACATCAAGTTTTATTCTTTCGTATTTGGATATCCAATTTTCTCAGCACCATTTATTGAAAAGATTATTTCCAATCCATCTGTTTAGCACCTTTTTCAATAATCAATTAAATTTACATGTTTGGGCTTACTTTATGGCTTTATGTTCAGTTCTGTTGGTCAAAATATCTGTTTTTATGTGATTACCATAATGTTCTCATTACTACAACTTTGTAACATGCTTTGAAGTCATGAAGTATAACACTTTCTGCCTTGCACTTTTTACTTAGCATCACTTTGACTATCTTGAGAGTTTTGGAGTTTCATACAAAATTTAGAATATTTTGAAGTATTTAGAATTTAGAATTCTGTGAAGAATGTCATTGGTATTTGAATAATGATTGCATAGAATCTATAGGCCACATTGGATAATATGTATGTTTTAACAATTCTGATTCTTCCATTCCATGAACATGAACTCTAATTCCCCTTTTTTGTTCTCTCTTTGATTTCTTTCAGCAGTGTTGCAGTTTTTACCATAGGGATCTATCATCACTTTGGTTAAATTTTTTCCTAGACATTTCATTTTTGTAGCTGTTATAAATGAGATTTCTTTCTTGATTTCTATTTCAGTTGATTCATGATTGGCATAAAGCAACAATACTGATTTTTGTATGTTGTTTGTATCCTGCACCTTGTGACAAATGTATTAGCTTTAACAAATTTGATCAAATCATTTGGATTTTCTGGATATGCATATTTTATTTGTAAAAATTTCCCTTCTTATCCAATTTGGACGCTTTTTATTCCTTTCTTTTTCTTGATTGTTTCAACTAGGACTTTTAGAAGAATGTTGAGCAAAAGTTGTGAAATTAGACATCTTTGCTTTATTTCAGATCTTAGAAACATTTCAACTTTTCCCAATTTGGAGTGATGTTATCAGTTGGCTTAGTACATATGGACTTCTTTTTTTGGATATCATATTATAGGTAATTTGTTCAGTGTTTCCATTATGATGTATTGTTGAATTTTATCATGTCCTTTCTGTATCTATTGCAATCATATGGTTTTGTTCAGTGCATTGACACTACTGATGTGTTGTATCACATTTATTGAATGGTTATGTTGAACTATACTTGCAACCCTGGGATGAATACCACTTATATATGAGGAATAATCTTTGTGAAAAGAGAGACTGAATTTAATTGGTTTGTATTTAGTTAAGGGTTTTTTGAGCTATGTTCACAAAATATATTGGTTTGTGGCTTTCTTTTTTGTTGTGTTTTGACTAATTTTAATATCAGTATAATGCTGATCTTACTGAATAAGTTCTGACTTCCTTTATGTCTACTGTTTTGGAATAAGTTTTAAAAGAATTGCTTTAGTTCTTCTTTAATATTCTCACCAGCTTGAAGCATCAGTGGTTAGCTATTTAACAACAGAAGATGGAATTCAACTCAGAGCCTCCTGGCAGCAAGACACATAAATGATGACCCTTTCATGAATGTCTCAAACGTTTGTTACAACTTACAATGAATCCTCCTGGCACTGAGCTTTTATCATAAGTGACCGTTTTAAAAATAATTCAATCTTATTAATCCTTATTGGTATATTAAGGTTTTCTATTTCTTCCATTACATTGACTTTTTACAGCAATGATAAGTATTGCCTATGTATAAAATTTAAAAATGTAAGACTGTTATATATGTTTCTGAGTTTGCCTCTTTCATTTAACATTTTATTTCTGAGATTCAAAATTGTCATTCTCTCAATATGTGAGACTTTATCCATTAAACCACTGCTAAATATTAAGATAGTTTCTAACTTGGGGCCATTGTAAATTTGGCTACTATAGATATTGTAACATTATTTGTGAGTATGTCAGTCAATGTATGTTTGTGAAATGTAAGTATTTCTGCTAGGTACTTATTATGGCTATACATTTGATAAGATAAATTCCACAATTTCTACTGGTAGTAGATTGTGAAAAACAGTAGGTTTATAAGAATTAAAATAAATTATTTATAAAAGTTTCTGCCAAGTATTTCATAATTATGAGTGTTACTGTGTCACATTACCAGAATAATTTGACAATATATTTAAGCAGCTAAACCTTTGAAATCTTAGTGTAGATAGGCTCAGATCCAAATACTTATTGTGAAACATTCCACCAGAGTGATATTTAAGCCCATTATTTAAGAATAACAGAAACATCTTGCTAACTGTAAGATGTACAGAGTTATAGTGGATAATAAGCAAGGTACATGTAAAGATAAATTCCAGGACAATGTCAAGCATACAAAGTATATTGAAAAAAATATTGAACCAAACTTATTCATCATTGGAAAAATACATAATAATTATTGAAGGAAGTGTATAATTTTTACAACTTTCATATCTTTGTAATATAACAAATAAACTTAATCCAAGTTAATGCTTAGTAGTCTATGATTTTCCTAGACACAGAAACATGTTGTCCAGGAAACCAACTGATCTCTTAGCAACGCCTCATTTTCTCTTTTTTCTTGGAATTTTGTCAATTGTGATGCTGGATCTTTCTGAATTTTGCATAGTGTATAATCATATTCAAGTAACAGATTTAACATAAAATGATTAGATGCAAAAAAGATCTTATTTTTTACTTCAAAGGTATGACAGTAAAATTTGCCTATTATGCTAATACTAATACTGAGTGTGTCTGAAAGCAGAGACTCAAAATACCACTACTGAGGAGTGCATCCCAGAGCTTATAAGATAATTAAAATTCCATCTATATTTTAAATTACTCTGTTTAAACTAAATTCATTTGAAATGAAGGAGCGTAATTCTTTGTTTAACTAAAGCTTACTCTTGCATTTCCTGATAGAAAAATCCATAATATGATATCCTTTAAAACAAATCCCTTGGATTTTATTAAAGTAGTAAAAGAACCAATGTGTGTGACAGTGGATTTTTCTAAGAGAACGGTTCTTTCTTTTATGCACTAATAAAAAATAAGGTGTATACATATTTCTTGAAGGAGTTTGTGTGGATATGAAAAAAAAGAACACATAACACCTACAGTATATCTTATTTATGCAGCTGCCAAATCTTTCCACTAGCACTCTGTCTGAAAGAAATGCAGCTATGCCTGAGTAAGGCTGGTTTTTAATTAAAGATTATGTTTCTCCCTGTAAGTAAAACATGAGTTAATGACAATATATTCATATGAAGACATCAGAGTTTTACCTGTAAGTTCTTTTAAAAATGATAGGTTATTTGTGCTAATCATGCTCATGAAGGTTAGAAATAGATGCGTTTAGTCACAGGCACACTATTCTAATAATAGTTTTCTAAAGCATATGGGGCATTCTAAGAAATCATATTCAAGTTCAAGCACTAATTTCCAATTTCTTTACTATTAGTTTGACTTTAATTGATTTAACTCTATTAAAAGACAACTCCAGAATGATGGATATTTCATTTTGGAGAATATACAATGTCATGATTCTTTGTTAATGAATCTCTTGAGAATAAATCTATTTCCCTGATTCCCTGGATGCCCTTGTGCCTCATTTACTACCGACAGTGGCTTGGAGAAGTGATCATATCGAAGTCAAAATTTTCAATTGCTAGGTGCTTCACTCTTAGGAAACACACTTAGTCATCTTTCCATTCTACTTCACAAGTGAATTTCACAGATACCTGAATATCACTCCACTCAAGTTCAGTCAAAGCAAGCCCAAAATATTCCTTCTTTCTTGCTTCTCTGGTCATCTTGATTTTCAGAAGATTTAAGTGTATCTCACAGAAGTTATCAAAAGTAGCTTAAAGTAACCCTGAGAGAAAATGCTCCCAAATAAGTATTCTACTACCCAATTTGAATAAGCCAAATCAGGAGCACACACTTCAAACAAAGGTTCTGTCTAGTTTACCCAGTAATGTATCAGACAGTTGTTTCAAAGGAATCTTTGAGAAAAGCAGCACAAGATTAAGATAATTTTGGTCTTTTGTTGGAGGAACACTTCTATGCTGTAGTATCCTCCTCTTTAGGGAAATGGGGAACAATCTGCTTTTGGATTTCCATTCCTGGGTTCTAAAAATCATCTGTCCACCCTGCTAAAATAACTATTTTCAATATGCAAGTTTCAGAGGCAATTACTTTCAGGAACTGAAAGTTGATTTAATCTTCTTAGGAAGATTCTCTTGTATGGTAATGGTGGACCTCATGTTTCATATTTAATGATGTAAAATAAAATATCTGTCTTCTTATTCAAAGATTAATTAAAAATTCAGTTCTATATTCTATCACATACACATTTTCACTGTTATCTTCATTACCAGCTAGTTGTTTATATATAAGTATTTGGTAAAATTTTTTGTTCACGCATAATGCTTATAATTTTGTGTAGTCTATATACACATTTATGAAAAACAGTAAGCTGTGATATTTGCTACTCAACAGTTCCAACAATCCTCAGTGTTTGGATTTAATTATACATATAGTCTTTTATTCTGCCTCTCTTGATGTATAAAAATATGTGATTAGCCTGTATAAGTGAATGTGGATATGTTTGATTTATTTTTACATGTATACTTACGTTATCGGATGGCATGACAGAAGAAAAAAATATATCTGTGTACAGGTCCTCAAAGTGGAAAAGGTTGGAAAAGACATTCAAATGCAATTTGAAATAAAATTTAATATTTTAATATTAATTTCTATTTTGAAACAAAAATTTTAATGTCTTCATAATTTGAAAATGTTTCAATTAAAATATCACAAAATAGTCTTGACTGTTGAGGTCATGACACAAAAGTAATAACTTGCAGTGATTTGAATAGAATTTTTTTCTAAGTCTGCAAAACACAAAAAATCTATTTTTACTAGTCATATATGTAGCTTTATTTCTGTTTACACAGTTGTGCCCCTCCCCTTAGTTTGGCATCAATGCTCTGTTCATTATCACTAGGAAAGTTACAGCTCTGGAGGCTGTTTTTTATACCATTGTAACTTAATAACTCAGTGGCTCACCAGCTCTCTCCTCCACCCATACTGTCAATCATTGGGAAGAAAGTTTGCCAGGAAAGAACCTGAGGTTAACTTTTCACACCCAAGATGAGATAGCATGTGCCAAGAACAACTACAATTAGAGTATATTTATAGTCAGTGTTCAGAAAAGTGGATTTTGGTGAGGCCAGTGAAAAAACTGGCTACTTCACAGAGAATTCATTGGAGCTGCTTATGGCATTAAAATGTATTTATGTATGTATTAATGTATGAAGTCATTGGGGTCAGGGGTATTGTCATGGATGAGGTCTCCAAATGAAAGCCTGCAGAGCAGATACCAGCAACAACAACAAGCAGCAATGTCTTTGTTTTCTGGCTTGTATATATTAGCCCTTATCAAGCTTACATTCTTGTGTATTGTCATAACCATGGTGTATGTGCTAAATCATAGTTATATAAATGTATTTCACTGTGTTCTTGCACCCATGGGATGATGTCCCGATGCGTCCTGAGATGCCCTGAGATTTGAAGCATTCCTGAAATGGCTCCCCACATCCCACACCTTAAAGGTTGGGAGGATGTCGCTTTTTGTGAGTGCACTATTGTTGTACCTGGAAATGGGTTCCTGGTTAGACGCTATCACTGGCAGCATCCTGATCACAGTCAGTTTTCCTGATCGGACGCTATTCCTAGCAGTCAGCCATTGCCATGCCTTCTCAAGGCATCTGCTAAGTCATTTCCCTCACAGAAGGGGCTTATGTCCTGAAACGTGACACCCTATGTGATCAGTTGTTTGGCCACATTCCCATAAGTCTCACCATAGGTCAGCACCCCAGAAAGACTGGTGCCCTATCTGTTAATCCTGGGCTGTCTAGTCAGCATCCAGAGGGTCAGCCTTCTAAATATGGCCCAACTCTCAGTGCAAACATGTAGGGGGTCTGTTTTACATATCACAGCTAGCCATATTGTCCAGAACACTACCCATTAGCTCAACATGCCTGTTGCAGTTTCACACCAGAGATTTTCTGTGTTGAGCTGGACAGCCACTTCTGTGCATTGCAGGATTTATGTCATGTTAGATCCATCAGTATATCCAGTGTCAGCTGGAAGTCCCTGCTTTCCTACTGCATAAAGGTTAGGCTCCATAACCTGTAGTCTTTCATCCTGTAACGTTTTCTGTGCTGTACACATCGTTGGTACCAATACCATGGCCAGTTCATCCACTAATGGGTTGTAAATATGTCCCCATTGGATGAGGGTGGTGGCCTGGGCCACTGTACTCCTAGGGTGGGACATGCATATGCATAAAGACTTGGCCCTCAATTGGGTATCTAGTCTGTACTTTCACTGTCTCTTGCTGTGCTACTTTCACAGGCATTTAAAGCAGCACATATCATATGTTGTTTTCCAATCAGAGAATACTAGCTTTCGGCTCCTTTCCACAACTGTGAGAAAAATCTAATAGGGTGCTTTCACTTTTCCTGTCCTTGTTATAGGTCCAAGCCAGTCCCAACATCACTTACACTGACTGGTATGGTAAATGGCAGGGTAGGGTCAATGCTTTGAGGGCTTGGGTCTGCATGACTGCCTTTTTTGAGTCCTGTCCAGTCCCATGTCACTTCCTTCCATGTCAGTAGCTATTTGCCATATCAACATCCACCAAAACCCACTAGTCTCATGTACAACTACAGCTGGTATAATGTTGTGGGTGTCGGTACATCTGGATTTAATCAATAATGGCATCCAGAATCACTGCCATCTTACCCACCCAGATAACACCTAAGAATTTGACCGACATGCCAGTCCTCTGGACCTTGTCTTTGTTGATGGCCCTCCCCAAGGCCAGCAAAGCTTTCATCAGACTGTGAGTGGTGGCTTTCAAATCTGTAAGGCAATCGGAGGTTAACATAATATCATAAATATAATGAAATAGCGACAGAGAATGTGGTTTGGCCCAGGTGTCCAGGTCCTGGGGCATCAGGTCATGACATGAAGTTGAGCTACACAAATAGCCTTGTGACAACACCTGGAATGTCCATTGTCTGTCTTCCCAAGTAAAAGGCAAATTCGTCCTGAACACCAGCATCAGGGCGAGACAATGCATCTAGTATGTAATATCAGTCATTTGCCTATCAGTATGTCCACCCCCATTATGTATTTAGCAACTGGGAATATAGACATCTTAAGTGTATCAAGCCAAGTGTCCGATACTCACTGTCACCTGTGCTTTTCTTGCCTGAGCCACAGGGACTGGCTCAAGTCTGGCAATATCTAGAGTAATGTCAGCTCTCCTAGTTTTTCTGTCACCGGCAGACCCTGTGGCATGTTGAGCAACATAAGAGGTCCTCTCTGCTCCATACAGCAGCATGAAGCTTGAAGGTCAGTGTCTTGCAGCTGGCTCTTGGCTGTGGCTGAAGTCTGACCTCCACATTAGAGCCTGCATCCTCAGGCAGTCACGAGCTCCCAGGACTAGCTACTAGCTATTCACCCACCATGAATACTCCTATTTTCCCAGCAAGGTTGTCCTTTTATCTTATCTGTGGCTAAACTGGCAGCCAGCAGGTTCATTCAAATCTGGTGCCAACTGACCTTCAGTAGTCCCATAGCCTGTTCATGGGGTGGGGTGGGAGGGTGGTCCTACTCTGCTGGGGGCCATCTGCCTTTTGTTTCACTTGTTTTGTCAGTTCCTATGATTTCATGGCCTTACAGATTGTACAGATGGTATGATGGGTAGAGGTGGTTAGTCCTTCTGGCACATCTCCCTGAACTAGGAGGTCCTCTACCTCTACCTCATGGCAAGTAGCAGGCATGCAATACCAGGGCACTTTCCTGGAAGTGGAAACTTACACTTCAGGAGATGATTCCACAGGAGGCAGTAGTTCCTGTGTCCTGCATGGCTTCCACTGAAGCCAACCATTGTTCCAGTATTCCTTGGCCCATTTCACTGAGATAGGAACTGGTATGGACAGGGGGACACGCAGCCATTGTTCTCCTGTTCCCTACAGTGGGGCCGGCTATGTCAGGTGTTGCTGTTCCTTGGGGTGATGGTGTGGTGCTGGCAGCAGTAATAGGGGTCTCACTCAGGTGTCTGTACCCGCTGTAGTCCTGCACACCTTTGCCCTTGTCCTGCTGAATGCTGCTGCCCTTGTGGGTGGTGGGCAGGGGTACCACTTGGATCCTTTTCTAATTCACTGCCTGAGTGGGGCAGGGCTGTGGTTGACTGGTGGTAGGCTTGGGGCCCTACTTGGAGTTGGCTGTGCCAACAGACTTCTTGTGTTTCTGTTGCTTGCACTTGGATTTCTCCTTGGGCTCAGCCTTTGAGCCCTTCTTATCAAGGTTGACCTTGTATGTTGCTCTGAAGGTGACTATAGGTAACCAAGGTAAGGCCAGGAGAGACATGTCGGCACCTCCTCTCTGAGGCTTTTCCTCACCAGAAGACACTGTTTTCAGAGATGCCAAGGAAGGGGCACATCAGATTCTGCCAATCCTGCTTATCCTGCTAACTATACCACTTGTCTGGGTTGGGGATCTGAAGGCGTGTTGTTACGGGTGAGGCCCCCAAAAGAAAGCATGTAGAGTAAACATCAGCAACAAGAGAAAGAAGCAATGTCTTTATTCTATGACTTGTGTATATTAGCCATTATAAAGTTTAAGTACTTGTGTACTGCCATAACCATGGCACATGAATGGTTGTCTATGTTAAATCATGCTTATATAAGTGTATCCCACTTATATTTAGTGCATCTGCACCAAGTAATGGAGTCACATCCAGATTCATCCTCAGATGTCCCAAAATTTGAAACAATCCTGAAATGGCACCCCACAGAATTGTACTAGTTAATTCTGAAAATATGTTCCTTCATGTGGATATCACCTTACTTTTGCAAACCTGCATATAATCTCTTACAATAACTTGAAGATTTTAGCAAGTATAACTTCTTTCTGGAATTCACTTTTCTGTTCATTGTTTGTAGAAAACAGAAACCAATCAGTGTTTATCATATACAAAGAATGCTAAGAACCCCATCAAGACTCATATCATCAAGAATCATTGCCATCTAATAAATGGTAATTAAGATTCATTTAGAAAACATTTGTCTTCCTTTAGAAATGTGCTTTACACATATTAAAATATAGGTCATAAATCTTATGTATTATGAATGGATTTTTAGCAGTAGTAAAATTCTTCAAGCTAAAAATTGAACATTAATAGTGAATTTCTGAAAGACTGTTCACCTACTAATGCCCTAATATTTCTTTTTTTTTTCTTTTTTCTTTTTTTTTTTTTTTTTGCATCACCAAGGATCAAACTCACAACCCTGCACCTGCCAGGTAGGCACTTGAGCCACTGAGCCAAACTCCCAGCCCTGAGTTTTTTGAGGCAGGGTTGCACTATGTAGTTCAGGTTGGCCTTGCGCTCACATTGTAGCCCATGCTCACCTTGAACTCACAACACTCCTCCTTCCTTAGCCTCCCAAATGCTGGGATTAAAGGCATGCACCACCACTTCCAGCAAGATTTACTATTGTAATAGTGCAGTAATTTAGGAGTTTGAGAATTGCTCAACTCCTTATCTGTCTCCTTATCTGTCTTTTCAACAAACAATGAACAGACAAGTGGACTTGCTAAAAGTCTTAAAATTATTGTAACAGATTATGTGTAGGCTTGGAAAATTAAGGTGATATCCATGTGAAGCAATACTGTTTCATAATCTTCATCTTTATTAGCAACAGATGTTCTCTAGGTAGCTTGGAAAGCTTTGAGCTTACTTAACTACACATTTAAAGCATTCATTCTATCTTCTCAACTTGAATATACAGCTTTAAAACCATGCCTAGGATTTAAGAAAAAGTTTTGAAGGTTAAAGGACACAAGATTCATTACTACATTTAGCTGTTCATGTTTTCTTAATTTGAAGTACTTTATAGTTGAAAGTCAGTTAATTGTCATAAACACTCTCTAGTCCTTGCCCACTACTATAGATATGGCTGCTTTCTTACATTACAATCTATATTTTACTGCTATTGATACAGACCACAAAGGGCTGAAGCATTCTTGAGGATTATTTGTTGATATTTACTTTCTTTGAAATCTTTTCTTTATTTGGCTAAAGTCTCCTATTTGTCTCTATGTTTCTCTATTAACAAAGATAACATCACAGATGTAAACCTGTAATAGAAGATTCTCACTTGTATCTTAAAACATTGCATATATAAGATAAAGTTCTGGAAATTTATGAACTTTTGTAATTATTCAAACCAGTATCAAGGTCTATCTACTTCTGTATGTTAGAGTTTTCTGGCACAATAGAGAAGCAAGACAGAGAAAGTGGCCATTTATTGAGGACACAAAGAGAAGCCAATAACCCACAGGGGTTTGGCTTTCTCCTCCGACTGGATATAGAGAGGCAGAGGGTTATATGACCTCTGATCGGAAATGGCACACGGGGCTTGCATTGGTGATGTGCGAGGAACTGATTGGAATTTTCTTCGCATGCAAATGGGAAAGTAACAAATGATAAAAGCTGTCAGAGAAAAGAAACAGATCACCTATGAAGGAAAGCCTATCAGAATCACTGCAGACTTCTCAACACAAACCTTTAAGTCTAGAAGAGCTTGGAGTGAAGTATTTTAAATCCTGAAAGAAAATAACTTTCAACCCAGATTGATGTACCCTGCAAAACTATCCTTAAAAATTGATGGAGAAATAAGATACTTTCATGACAAAGAAGAACTGAAGAAATTTATGGTCACCAAACCAACAGCAAAAAGAGTACTGAAAGACACTCTAGAAAAAGACCAAGCCACAATCTTAAGAACAACAATAACAAAAGGAAACCACTAAGCAGGGCAAGTAATTAAACAGAAAATGTAGAAAACCAACAACAGAAAGATATCATGACAGGGATGAGCCAGTACATATCAGTTTTATCAATCAATGTAAATGGTCTCAACTCACCAATAAAAAGAAACAGAGTGGCAGAGTGGGTTAAGAAACAAAATCCAACAATATGCTGTGTACAAGAAACACATTTCACTCAAAAGGAAATTTAAAGGCTGGAAAGCAATACTCCATGCAACAAGAACTCAGAAAAAAGTAGGGGTAGCTATTATGTTTGCAGACAATGCAAACTTCAAACCGAGAATGATTAAAAGAGATAAAGAAGGTCACTGCATGCTTGTTAGGGGAAAACTTCAAGAGGAAGAGATTACAATCATAAATATATATGCACCGAATATGGGAGCACCCAACTATGTAAGACACTTCTTAATAGATATGAAAAACTAAATAAACAATAATACACTTATAACATGGGAACTTAACACCCCCTTATCACAGAGAGATAGATCAACCAAACAAAAAATTAGCAAAGAAATAGTAGAACTGAATCAAGCTTGTGAACAAATGGACCTAGTAGATGTACACCGAGTATTCCACCCATCAACATCAGAATATATATTCTTCTCAGTTGCACGTGGGTCATTCTCTAAAATAGATCATATACTGGCCCACAAAACAAGCTTAAGTAAATGCAAACGAACTGAAATAATTCCATGCATATTATCTGACCACAGTGCAGTAAAATTGGAAATGAATGACAAAAAACCCTACAATAACCGCATACACACATGGAAATTAAATAATACCCTCCTAAATAACCAATGGGTCACAGAAGAAGTTAAAGAAGAGATTAAACAATATCTACAATTGAATGAAAATGCAAATACAAATTACCGGAACCTGTGGGACACAATGAAAGCAGTCCTCAGAGGGAAATTTATAGCACTAAACTCTCATATCAGAAAAACGGAAAGAACACACATAAACAACCTAATGCTGCACCTCAAACTTCTAGAAAAACAAGAGCAAGTCAAGTCCAAAGCCCAAAGAAGGGAGGAAATTATTAAGATTAGAGCAGAAATTAATGCAATTGACACTAAGAAAACAATACAAAGAATTAATGAATCCAAGAGTTGGTTCTTTGAAAGAGTAAATAAAATTGATAAACCCCGAACCAACCTTATCAAAAAGAGGAAAGAAAAAGTCAGATCCATGCAATAAGAAATGAAAAGAGTGAAATCATTACAGACCTGGTGGAAATACAGAAGATCACCAACACCTACTTTGAAAACCTTTACTCACATAGATTCGATAACACAGAAGAAATGGACAGTTTCCTAGAAACCTATGAATTACCAAAGCTGAATCAAGAAGATGTAAAGCTACTGAATAACCCACATTCAGCTAATGAAATTGAAAATGAAATTAAGATCCTATCAACAAAGAAAAGCCCGGGCCCTGATGGATTCACTGCTGAATTCTATAAGAAATTCAGGGAAGACTTAATGCCAACACTCCTCAAACTCTGCAATGAAATTGAAAGGGAAGCATGTCTCCCTAATTCATTCCTGTAAACAAGTAATACCCTAATACCAAAACCAGAGAAAGACCCAACCAAAAAAGAAAATTACAGGCCAACCTCCCTAATGAACATAGACGCAAAAATTCTCAATAAAATACTCAATAAAATAGAATACAGCAAGTTATCAGAAAGATTATGTACCATGATCAAGAGGGATTCATCCCAGGAATGCAGGGATGGTTGAACATATGGAAATCAATACTTGTAATACACTGTATCAACAGGGCCAAGAACAAGAACCACATGATCATCTCAATAGATGCAGAAAAAGCTTTGACAAAATCCAACACCCATTCATGATAAAAACCCTACAGAAAATCGGAATACATGATCTCTACCTCAACCTGATAAAAGCCATATATCATAAACCAACAGCCAATATCTTACTAAATGGAGAAAAACTGAAAACCTTCAACCTAAATTCAGAAACAAGACAAGGATGTCCATTATCACCACTCCTATTCAATATAGTTCTGGAAATATTAGCCAGAGCAATTAGACAAGAGAAAGAAATAAAGGGAATAAGGATAGGAAAGGAAGATTCTTCAGATGAGCATCTTGAGCATGCACCATCCCACAGCTCGCGTGTAGACCCCACCGCCCAGCAGTGTTGCTCCCAGCACTGTAGGCCTGGGACCTGCCCAGGCTTGCCCCGCAGGCATAGCTGTTGGGCTGAACTTGCGGACAGAACCAGGGTCGGGTCAGCGTCACTCGGGCTACCCCGCCTAGCTCCCTGGGACCAAGAAGCCTTGGCCCCCACCCAGTTAAGGAGGAGGCTCCACCCGCATGCCCCAGGAGGCCGCCCTTCCTTGCTGCGCACTGGACCCAGCCTACCGGGTCCCGAGATCCTGCATGCAGCAAGAATCAGCGTGAACCTCAGGGGAATGCCGGACAGCTGCACAGGACACAGAGGTAGGCAGCCCAGCCCAAATCAGCCCAGGACCCCAGAGCTGCTCACCGGGAACTGACCAACATAGCTGCAGGGACCTGGAGAGCTTGGGTCCCCCCCACCAGAGTGCAGAGCGCACGCCTGCTAGATTCTTCAGCAGAGCGGCTTGAGCATGCGCCATCCCACAGCTCACTAGCAGACCCCGCCACCCAGCAGGGTTGCTCCTGGCACTGTAGGCCTGGGACCTGCCCAGGCTTGCCCTGCAGGCATAGCTGTTGGGCTGAACTTGAGGACAGAACCAGGGTCAGGTCAGCATCACTCGGGGTACCCTGCCTAGCTTCCTGGGACCAGGAGGCCTTGGCCCCCACCCAGTTAAGGAGGAGGCTCCACCCGCACACCCTGGGAGGCCGCCCTTCCTTGCTGCACACGGGACCCAGCCTTCTGGTTCCCGTGATCCTGCACGCAGCAAGAATCAGCACGAACCTCAGGGGAACAACAGCCAGCCTTGCAGGACACAGAGCTACATAGATTCCAGAAGAAAATGACAAAACGAAAGACCAAGAGGCAGTCTCAGTCCCCCAGCCCACAAAGAACAAACCCAAGAGACACTGAAATAGAAGACAGTGGGAGTCACACAAATGGGCTTTCTGAAATGATAGAAAATGCAATAAAGAAACAGCTTGATGAAGCTATAGAGAAATTCAAATCAGAAATATTCTCTCATCTAAAAAATGAAATGAGAATCATTATTAAAGAAATGTTGTGTGTATCTAAAGAAGAGCAAGATAAAAACATAGAAGAACTTAAGAAAATGATCGAAACCTTGAATGAACAATGTAAGACACAAACAGAATGCATGAAACAGATGCAAAGGGAAATGCAAGAAATGAAAAACTCCATGGAAAGTTTGAAAAACCGCTTAA
>RJWM01023083.1:0-32935 GCA_004363535.1 Dasyprocta punctata | reverse complement strand
AGTCATGGCTTAACTCTCTGGACCGGGCAGTGGGCTCCCACCTGTCCCTGTCCCCACCTCTCTGGGTCCCCCTCAGTGAGGCTGAGCCATCACTGCACATCACTGCTCAGAGGGCTGTGTTCTCCTCCCACCCTAAAAACAAGCTTCTCTGGTATCTCTCTATTAAAAATAGCCAAACAAAAGCCAGATCGAGAGACATGTGCTTCTAGTAAAATGGGGGCACATATTTCTTTGTGAAAGTGAATTTCCTAAGCACAAATAAATGCATTTGTGTTGAAAAAATGCCCTCTTTCAGCTTCCCTCTTGCACACCTGCCTCCCGGCCTCCAGACATCTGAGAGATGGCCCTGGTTCCCTCGGCCTTTGGGTACCTCTGTCCCGTCCCTCACACCTCCATCACCTTAGCTGGGCCCCCATGATCCCTTCAATCACAGGGGAGCCCAGGTTCACACTTTGCAGTGACCTCACCCCCGCCCCAGCCAAGTCGCTGTTCAGAGGTGTTTGCTCCCATTCTTTGTGCTGTTTCTTTTTTCCCTTCACAGCCCCAGGAACCAATCCAAGCCACGTTTGCTCCCTGATGTGTTAACACCGTGCAGCTCTCTTTGCAGGGAGAGAGCCACATGCTCCCTTAATTACATGACTGCTATTGAAACACTGAGTGAGAGACAAAACCCTTCATTTGGGAGGAAAATTAATTGTATACAAACAAGAACACATTTCATCTTGAATTAAAGTCTTCAACACTCCCTTGGCAGAGAACTCTCTGGCTGTTTCTTTTCTGTTTGGCATCCAGTCTCCACCCCCGCTTCCCTGGGAGATTTTCCTGGCAAACAGGGCCAGGCCTGCAGGTCCCCCAAAGGCTATGCTGGGCATTTCTGTGCATTGCTCCTTCTCTTGCCCGCCGAGGCTGCCGTTGCTCCAGCCACCCTTGAGCTGTGACCCTCCCACGCCAGCCCTGTCCCTTCCCGCAAAGTCCCCTCCCCTCAAACCATGCCCCATCCACAGCAGCTGCTCCTCCCACTGCCCACAGCATCCGAGGTAAACGAAAGATAAACGTGATGAATCACAGCGAGCGGAAGGCACAGCGTGGGGAAGGAGCTCACGTTCCCGGACTCCTAGATTTATTGCTGAGTGCCACAAATAATGAAATCATCCGTCTTCCATAGACTAAACCAGGAATCCACCGCAGCAGGTTTGAAAGGGCAGTGGGAAAAGTCCTGCCTCCTTCTGGGGTGATCCTTTGCTCCCTGCGGCCTGGCTAACGTGCCCCTCACTGCACAGAGGGGTCACCCTCAGCCCCCTGAGATCTGCTCTGAGGAGAGAAGAGCAATTATCAACACCCTGGCCTGCCCCCCAGCAGGCACTGGCTTCTCCCTGACTGCAGTGAGCTTAGGAGTTACATCCTCGCCCCGCCAGCCTCTGCCCCCCAGCCATGGTCACATTTACTGTCACTGACGGAAAACACGTCAAGGGCACCGCCCCCATCTCACTTTCCCTGGAATCCTGGCATCTGAGGTGGAAAGTATTTCAAGACTGCCAGAATCTAGGACACATTCCAGAACATTCTTAACCACCCCAAATCGGCACGTGCCTCAGTCAGAGTCCCAGCAGCTGCAGCAGTGACAGACACTCCCCCCACCCCCCATTGCCACCATCCTGAAGGGCTGCGAAAGGCTGGTCTTGGCTCCGGGGTCCCTGCAGCATGAAGGTGCCCGCCACCCACACTCCTCCCCACAGGCCCCACTCATGGCTGGGCAGCTCGGGCCAACAGCTGCTGCTGTTCCGACCACACACAGCACCAACTCCTTCCATCAGATCCTTCTCAGCCTTGGCACCTGCTGCGGTCCGAGGGTCTGCATCCTCCAAAAGGTGTTCTGTCGGCACTGACCCCCAGGGTGACAATGTTGAGAGGCCGGCCTTTGGGAGCTGGTTAGGTCAGGAGGGCACTGCCTGGGCAGACGGGATCAGGGCCCTTCTAAGATAGGCTGCAAGGAGCCATCATGCCCCTTCTGCTCCTCCCCCATGAGAGGACACAGCAACAAGGTGCCATCTGTAAGGAACAGGCGCTCAGCAGACACTGGATCTGTGGACACCTTAAACCTGAACTTCTCAGGCCCCGGAACTGGAGGAAAGGAATTACTACTGTTTATAAATTACCCAGCCTGATCTATTTTGTTAGAGCAGCCCAGATAGTCTAAGACTAGATGCAGGAAGGAACCACAGGTGGACCCCACTCTCTCTCCCAATAGCTTCCTTATATCAGTTTCACAAATTAAAGCTCAGAATAATACAATCTCTGTAGGGGAGGGTGCTAGAGATGGAACCCAGGAGTGCCCACCCACTGAGCACAGCCCCAGCCTTTTTATTTCATTCTGAGACAGGGTCTTACTATGTATCCCAGGCTAGACTCAAACTTGGGATCCTCCTGTCTCAGCCCCCCAAGTAGCTAAGGTGACAGGCATGTGCCATTGCATTTGATGAATAAGATTCTCTTTAACAGCCAGAGGTGAGGCCTGAAATAGTTTAATAATACCCAACCACTTTTCTAATCGAAAAGTTCCTTTGTTACAATACAAGGTTTTTGAAATTATAGTCAGGTCCCCACAAAGATACTTTGGAACTCTTACTAGCTGGCCATTGTCTGTTTCAATTGTCTGAGACCATTTGATGCATATCAGAAAACAAAGTAGCACATCAAATACATGATTTCACTGACACTATTACCTAACCTGAATAGAAAGAGTTAGTTTGTTTTTCTTTGTTTTGAGACTGGGTCTCACTATGTAGTTCAGGCTGGCCTTGAACTCATTACCTAGCCCAGGCTGGCTTCAAACTCACAGTGATCCTCTTGACTTGGTCTCCCAAGTGCTAGGATTATAGTCATTCACCACCATGCCTGGCTCTAGAAAGGTTTTTTGAAGTAAACTTATTTAAAAGAAAAATTGTCATAAAACTCGAGGCAATAATCTACACAAATCCTGAAAGGCAGCAGGTGCTCGGGTCTGCCAGTTCAGGAAGTTCAGTTGCAGTGGGGCCTGGGACTTGGGCATGCAGCCTCCCTGGCCACTTGCTGGCCATGTGACATCACACAGTTGAATAACCTCCTTGGACTGCAGCTCCCCAGGCATCACACTGTGAGGTCGCCATGGCTGTCTGGGTCCTTTTCCTCCAGGCACAAAGACTGGTTAGCTCATGGATTCCAGAGGTGGCACCAGCACTGGCGTGCTGGGAAGGTCCCGCTGCTGAGACTCCTGGGGTGGCGCTGGACATGCCCCCTATACTCCTGGCCCCCAGCTTTCCCTGTGCCTGAAAACACTGCACGGAGCCATCCAGTACAACTCTGTTTGGATGGAGTTAGGTGTCTTCTACTGGCAGCCAGGGGACCCCAGTGGATGTAAATGAATAAACTGTCCCATCTTCCTGGAACATTGTCTGAAATCAAGTCCCTAAGACCTTGCTGGCCACCCGTGTGTGTCCTGTCCTCCCCTCCTTGGACTCTCTTCCTCATCCCCTCACTTTCTATGCCCAGAGCTGATCGAATTACATGTCAGCTGTTCTCAGGAGATCACCTGACTTCTCTGGCCACATGGCACCTGCTTACCTGGGGGGTTACACCTGTCAACTCTGCCCAACGTGGACCAACTTCCCCCCTAAACTGACCAGCTAACCCACTGGCCTAGGTGCCATCTCTGTGCCCAACCTAGGGCTACTCAGACAAACGACTTGCCTTCCTCTATTGACACTGCCCTACAAAACATGTTCTGGTTCTTTCAGCCCTATCCACACCACCCTTCTCTATGAACTTCCTATTTCCTGGACATCAAAAGTCTATGGATTTGTAGAAATAGTTTGATTGCTTCCCAGCACATAAACAGCCACGGAACATAATGGAATATTCAAATGCATGTTTTATGGATCAAGGCAGAACCATCAGATGAGTGTGGTCACACACGAAGCTTCCTGCTCTCCATTAGAACAGCCTAAAGAATACGCTCTGAACTGCAACTATGAGAATGCAGGTGATGAGTTCTCTGCTGGGAACAAACTGTGACCTTAGGGTTGCTCTTGAACCCTTTCTCCTTCACATTATTTTCAACTGATGAGCAAGTCCTGCTGACTTTGCTTTCAAAACAGATTCTGAACTCAAACCACTACTCTCTCCAGCTTCCCCGCCCCCACCCGGAAGCCATCCTCTGCCACCTCCTTGCTGCTCCTTGTCTATCTCGCCCCCTACAGGCCATTGTCCACACGGCAGCCACAGGACTCCTCTTAAAAGCTGCTCAAATCCCACCCTTCTCCGCCCCAAACCCCTCAAGGGCCTCCAGCACACTTGAGTCAGATCCAACTCCTCACCCTGGTGATGAGACCCTACACGTGATCCAGAATCTTCCTGACTCTGACCTTGTCCCCAGCCTTGCGTCCCACCGTCCACTCTGCCCAGGCCCCCCAGCTCCTCTGAGACTCCCCTGCACCCCACACTGGCACCTGCTCAAGGGCTACACTCACTGGGACGCTCTCCCCTGATGCCCCCATGGCCTGAGTCATAGCTCAGCTGTGATTTTGCAGGGCAGCCCCTCCTGGTGTCCCCTCTCCCTGTCTGGGACTCTCTGCCTCATCCCCCAACTTTCCAAGCTTAGCACTGATTACATGTTGCCTCTTCTCAAAAGAACTTCCTGACTTCCCTGAGACCCTTGTCCCCACTTGTCCAGAACTTCACTCCTTGACACAACAGCCCTCGGGCCTGCACAAACCAGACCATGGCTCACCACAAGGCTGTCCATCGAGCTGTGCACTGGTCACTGCCTCTGCAGATCCACAGCCCACCCAGCGCTACTCGTGCCTCTGAGGCTGATCTGTAGAGGTGGTTCCCAGGCCACCTGGCCCCTGCTCTCCACTGGGAATGTGGCCAAGGGGAAGGACACATTGCAGCTCAGGGGAGGGCAAGATGTCCCCTTCCTGTCTTCCGGCTGGCCTGCAGCTTCCAACCTGGCTACATCATCAAATACCCTCAATGCCCAGCGGCTCCCTGTCCCCTCACCTACAGTCCATGGGGTTTGATAAAGCAACAGCCTTGTGACTTAATCGCATGAAATTTTTTATGCAGAGTTTCTTCCAACTTCATGCAAAGGTTTTTAAAACCCTTCCTTCAATTTTATTTACCAACCTTCTGAGGGGGTGCATGCAATTCTCATCTCCCATCATACTTAATCAAGTGCGGGACCTAGGGATAGTGCCCCTTTCTCCTACATCCATCTTGGTGGGTGAAATGGCTCTGTACCACGTCCCCAACTGCACTGGAAGCCACAGTCCCCTCTGCTCCTCACACCCCACTTTAAGCTTCAAGCAGTGGCTTTTGATAGGGGCATAATGATCATCATCTTCTTTCAATTTAAAAAGGTAATATGGGGTACAAAAATAGGACTGGAAAACATGGAAATATTGGTGGACAAAGAAGTACAGACACGCTTGTCTATAATTCCAGCTACTCAGGAAGCCAAGGCAGGAAGATCACAAGTTCAAGGCTGGCAGAGGCAACTTATCCAACTTAGTCAAACCCTAACAGCTCAGGGTTCCTTGAGTCTAATTCCCAGTCATACCCCCGCAAAAAAAGTGTACACTCTGGGTAGACAAGGATAAGCATGGGCTGAGTTTTGGGGAGCAGGTGATAATATGAAAACCTAGTTACCAACAGAAGTGAAATTGCCTGATCCAGAAGGCGCATGAGGGATGTTTCAAGAAGTAGGAGATCATTAAACCGAGTTACCAGGCTTCCAAGAGAGGGTGGGAGTAATTTAATGAGAGACCCGACTCTGCAAAAATCCAAATTAATTCTTCACTCAGCTGCTCCCGGGAGAAGATGAAAAAGAAGTTACCAAAATAAAGCGAACCAAAATATTTTTTTAACAGAAGCAAGATGCGTGCACACGTGTGTGTGTGTGTGTGTAAATACATGGAGATGGAGTGAGCAAGAGAGACAGAGGAAGGAATGAGTGGGGAACCATA
The DNA here is from genome assembly GCA_004363535.1 of Dasyprocta punctata. Lineage (NCBI taxonomy): Eukaryota > Metazoa > Chordata > Mammalia > Rodentia > Dasyproctidae > Dasyprocta > Dasyprocta punctata. Next base: position 26,933 of record RJWM01023083.1, on the reverse strand, counting down.
ATAAAGGGGAACAGAAGTGAGCCGCTTCTGGATGCTGTCAGGCAGTTTCTCTGACACGAACACACTGGAAAGCCACCTCGGACCTGTCCTGGACGCCTTAGCTGATACGATCCTCCAGAGCAGGGTGCAGGCAGCCCTCAGAGCTCTCGGGGAGCGACACCGAGGTCCTGCTCACTGCGCTGCGTCCTGTGGGTCCCACCCCCACCCCCACCCCCAGGTGCTGCTCGGAGCCTCACAAATGCCAGCGCTGACATCAGCTCACACACACGGCCTCCAGCATGGTACATCCTCCAGGTACCTCAAAGAAAACATCTTGAATTGGTGTGAATGTGCTTTTAGCACCTATCTCAACCTAGTTATCATCTTTTTGAGCAAAGAAAGAACTGGCCAGGCTCCGTGTGGACGCGGCACCTCTGTTTAGGATGATTGTCCTTTCTCATGGGGCTCCCTTCCTTCCCAGCAAGAGATGCCAGTGGCCCATTTACTCTAAGTACAGAGCTCTCCTTTCAAATAAAAATTGCTTAGTGACAACGAAAATGGGCTTTTTAAAAAGAACACTATTGAGTAGATCAGGGATCAGCAAACTATAGCCTGCAGACCAACTGCCTGTTTTTGTAAATCGAGCTTTACTGGGCCACCGGCCTCTGCGGTGTTTATTTATTTTGCTGTTTATTTATTACTTTTGGCTAAACCTGTCCGCACACTACCACAGATGGGGTGCAGCTGCAGCAGAGACCAGGAGCCCAATGAAACCTAAAATATTTGTTCTCTGGCCCTTTAAAGAAAATGTTTGTCCATCCCTGGAGTAAAGGATCATCCAGGGGGACCCCAGCTCTCCCACTGATCCCCAAGTCTGGTTCCCTGACTGGTCTTCAGCCGTCGCCTCTGTGGGGAAAACAGGCCCCACTCGTGAGGCCCCTGTGTGACGTGATGAGGTCACGTGTGAAAGGCTCAGGCCCAAGACCTTGCATGGAGCATCCAGCCAGGAAGTGGCCGCTGGGATTATCCCCAGTGTAGACGGTGAGAAAACCCACTTTGGCAACTGGGATGACCGACCCTCAGAGTCCAGGGAAACGACCCTAAGGAGCTACTCAGGCTCAGAAAGTGCAGGCCCACAACTGAAGTACAGTTCCTCAGACCCGAGGAGGGATGTGGAGGTGAGGTCGGCGGGAGGGGGGAGAAGGGGAGCGGTTGCTAAGCAACCCCCCCATGCTGGTGTTGGCAGAACCCTCCAAAGAGCCAGGCATCCATAAAATCACCCCTGATGCTCCCAAGTCACCAGTGGGATGTGTCCTTCGCAGCTGCCCTGGGACTTGGAACCTGGGAAAGTAGAACAAAAAGAGGGAGCCCACTCCTGTGTGGATGGAGGGACTCCTGCGGGGGAAGGAGAGGTGACACGAAGTCAGAGTACAGATGAGAGGAGGGGAATGAGAGCGGAGAGCAGGGCTGCTGGGGGAAGATGGCTCTGTGGGCAGCACCAGCCTGCAGGACGGCTTTGGACACCCTCAGATACGGACCATGAGTACAGTGAGACCCTTTCCAATGGATAAACAGATAGGGTGTTTCCTGCTTTCCATAGATTTGCAGGCCAGGAGCTCTGACCACAGCCATCCATCTTCCTACCACGCTGCTTTGTCCTTGCGTTTTGACAAAGCTGAGTATCTTTTTGGCAGTGTCTCCATCATTGGCTGGACATACCACAAAAGCAAGAGACTATTATTTGGAATCCCAATATAGAATAAAGGTGTATCTTGCTTTAAAAATGAAATGAACAACAACAACAACATCCTCTTCCCTTTTGGTCTCTACTTTTTTTTTTTTTTTTTTTTTCGCGGCACTGGGCATTGAACTCACAACCTCGTGCCCGCCAGAGCAGGCGCTTAAGGCACTGAGCCAAACTCCCAGCCCTGGTTGTTTTGAGGCAGGGTCGTACTATGGTCTCTACTTCTTAATGAGTCATTCCTGAAGAGCCCCCTTTCTGGAAACTTCCAGTTACCTGAGCCAATACATTTTTTGCCTGTGGGTTTGGGTTTCTACCATTTGACAAAGGAAAGATTCCTAATTTATAGAAAGCAGAGAAGGTAAGTACAATTAACCTCCGAACAGTACAAATAAGGAAGTTGAAGGTCCTTTATTCTATCTCAGTATCCTGCCATTCCAACCTGACTTCCTTCGAAGCCCAACCAACAAAAAGAGGAAGAAATAGTGCTCTTACCCTGTTGGCCACAAGGAATTCTGGGAAATGTAGTCTTTAGTCTAATCAGCCATGTTCCCTGCTATTGAAATTTGAGGGAAGACACTGAGGGAACTCAGCAGTCCCTCACCACAACTCCGTAGCCTTGGCCTGTCCTCCATGGGGCAGCCAAGAGTGTGGAACAGATGACATCAAGCCCTGCACCAATATATCAGGGCATGTTCATCCCTCTGGCCTATCTAGGCTGTCCCTGTGGAGGACAGCACTTGGCTCTGGTAAGGATCAAGCCTTCTGCAAAGTGACAGACCAGCTGAGCATGGTGGCGCATGCCTGTGATCCCAGCACTCAGGCCAGCTTGGCTGCCTAGTGAGTTCAAGGTCACCCTGCACTATATACTGAGACTATCAAAAATAAAACAAAGCAAAGCAAAACAAAACAAAACAATGAACAGGCCAAAAGGAGAAAGGCAATGAGTAATGAGGGAGCAGCACCCACAAGGACTTCTGCCCCTTTCTGGGACTCCCAGGGAACCTGGGTTTTCCCCAGGGCAGTTGGCCTCTCCTACCTCAAGCCCCTGGGGCAGCTACTGAGGAAGGGGACAATGGCTGTCCTGTCCTGTGCCGCACTGAGGCTCCAGCCTTTGAAGGAAGTGTTAACCCAGGCTGCTGGAGTGCAGTCTGTCACCTGCTCAAATTCTCCATTTCTCTCCATCTCCGCAGGTGCAGCCCAGGTGGGTAAATCTGCCATTTTTAGCATAGGCACAAGCAGGAGATGACCGAATCCTACTCTCAGGACCCTGGCTGGCAGCACAGGAACTTGTCTCCAGGAGTACCGTTGAGGGCCAAGGGCCCATCAGGAGAGATGTCCCAGCCCACAGGAACCAGGAAATAGAGCTGATGGTGGAGGAAGCACTTCCTGGATCAGGACAGAGCCGCCCAGAGTGGCAGCCTCAGCTACCAGATGAGAGACATTCGTCACCCTGGCTGTTAAAGCAGGGAGGAGTGCACTGGGGGCCAGGTCCACCCACAAAGGCCAGAAAGAATCAAAGAGGCAAGAAGGAGGAGAGAGTCTCAAAGACAGTAGAGGAGGTGGGGGAGAGATTTCATCCATTCATTCGTTCATTTATTCATTCATTCTACAAATATTTATTGAGTCCTACCACATAGCAGGCACTGCTCAGTGCTAGACTGAAAAGGACAGATACAGTTGCTGTCCTCAGCCATTGGTCAGTTTAATATTTCAGCAAACATTCTGAACCAGATATTGCCCTAGACACAACACTGAACAAACCCTCCCTCCTGAGAAATTATAATGGAGAAAGGGTCTGATGCCCTCTCCCCAAGAGCATTTACAGTGGACCCTTAACTTACAAACTGAATTCGTTTGCAAACACTGGCTGTAATTCAAGCTGGTTGTAAATTAAGACTATTTTTCCCATAAGAAATAATGAAAATACCCGTAATGCATTCCAAGCCTCCCAAAGCACCCCTTAACTACCTTTTCATAATAAAAAAGGGTTGTATAATGTGTGTAATTAACCAGAAACCCCAATAATTTTCCTAGCATATTCACCGAAAAGCTATAAAATGTGACTAGTTTATCAGAAACAGCAATTTCATACCGTACTCACCATTCAAGTTGACACCTTTGGCTTGCAGAAAGGGAGGATGAAATGTAAAGTGGTCACAGTATTGTTTGGAAGGAGAGGCCCCTTGCATAAGAACATCAGGAATCCGGCTCTCTGGTGTCCTTTCTCTCCTTGGACAGTCTGTAGCCCAATAGGACCTGCTTCTTATTCATTAAGTCTCAACCTTTTCAGAACTAATAACTGATCTAAGGTTGTCTGTTTCTGTCTCTTCTTTTAACACTGTTCTGTAACACTGTTCTGTAGAAAGACATGACATTGTCATTAAGTAAATGCAATGACTGGCTTTTTCTCTGCCTGGGTGAGTCTTCTCTACCAATGTTTGTAGCTCTGTGCATTTCTTTAGGATTTCCTTTATTTCAGAACTTTTCTGCACTGATTATTGATATGCCCCCCTCCTCTTCAAACAGCTTCTCAGCTGCCTGTATCTGTTGCCCAGCCGGAAGCTGCTGGGGCTCCTCTGTAGACAATTCCTCTGAGTGTCCCGCCAGTTCCTCTACATCACCGCTGTCCAGCTGCAAGCCTATGGACTCTGCTACACTGACCAATTCATCAACCACAAGGTCAATTGAAGGCTTAGGCTCCTCTCCACCACCTTCAAAGCCTCTCTTCTGTATAATTTCAGGCCACACTTTCTTCCAGGGGGATCTCAGCATCCTTAGAGAGACATTGGCCTAGGATTTCTCAATTAATACCACACAGGAAATGATACTGTAATGTTTCTTCCTGAACTCTTTAAGAGTTAAATCTGACTCTGAGACCATCTGCAAGCATTTCAGGAATAGTTCCTTGGAGTACAGTTTCTTAAAGTTAGTTATAACCTGCAGGTTCACAGTCTGCAGAAGAGGGAGTGGTATTAGGTGGGAGGAACTCAACTGATAGCCACGGGGATTCTTCAGCCAACCCTTCTTCCCAATCTCTTGGGTGAGCAGGACCATTGTCCATGATGGGGAGAGAGGTAAACCTTGGTCCTCTAGATCAGTTACATGAACACCACTCTCATTTCTCGACAACTTTCTTCTTCTTTTTGATTGTGATTGCTTTCTTTACCTTGCCTTCCTTCCTTGGCTTCTTTTCTAGCTTTTGGGAGGTCATTTTGGTAGCAATAATTGAAGCAATTATGTAAAGCATTGACCAAAATCACATCCACAAACACACACATCTGGATTTAGAATGATGCTTATGTATGCCTACATACACTTTTCTGGCATCGCAAGTCTTTGCTTACAACCACACAAGTGGCCGGTATTCAGGTCATAAATCAAGACTTTGGTCATAAGTTAAACCTAAAATTTCAATCCTAACCCAAGTTGCTCATATGTGAGGCTGGTTGTAACTCAAGGATCCACTGTAATAAAAAATAATAATAGTTCTAGGCCTGAGTCTCCAGATCTACCTGCCTGAGCCCAAATGGGGGCCAACTTTTCCACCTAGCAGCATCTTCTGCCCTGTTCACGTCTTGTGTCCCTGCAAGGTTCCAACACTGTCAACCCTGTGTCGCCTCACTCTGGGGTCACCCTGGCAGGGTCCAAGTGACCCAGACACCAGACCTCTACCTCACTTTCACCATGGGGTCCAGACGAAAGGCCTGGGTCAGCACAGCACCATGCACACCCAGCACACGGGCTACAGGAGGCTGGGCGGTGCGGTTTCTCACACCCAGGCTCTGCTGGGGAGGTGCAGGGAAGGAGGTGGCCAGGCAGCATCCTTGGGACCCCACCCATGCCAGACACCACCCAGGCCCGCCTTTAGTGACCTTCCCAACAGCAATGTCACCTCTCATGTGTCCCTGCAATGTGCCCTAGTGAGCCTGTGCAAAGGTCAATGCACCTCCTGAGGGGGACGGAAGCCCACCATCCCTAAGAAACCGGGGGTGGGGGAAGAGACAACCTTGAGGACCTTGCTTTCCTTTCCCCGGGAACCCCAGGCTGGCTGCTACGTGAGGCAGCTCAGCACTCAACGACCCCCATGTCCACACCAGGCTCTCCCACAACCCAGGGAGATACCCCAGGACACGGGCACAGCCACCAGCCCTGCCCTGCATGCAGCGAGCCCAGGAGGGAAGCTCGGCCCAGCCCTCACCTCCTGAAGACTCCAACCTAGAACCCAGGCCACTGTGAGTGGAGTGGGGACACAGTCACACATCCCTCCAACCTGAAGGAGGACGGGCCCCCTGCAGGCTGAGCCTCAGGGCTGCTGCTGGGCTCTGCTGGTCCCAGCCCCCCATCCAAAGTAGCCTGGCCCCTCCCATCTATCGTGTCCACGTTGGTTCTTTCAGAGGACTTGTCACGTCTGACCACTCTGGGTTCATTTCATTGGATACTCACTCTCCGGCTCTCACACCTGAATGTGAGCATTCCAGGGGACGCTGGAGGCGCTGGTCACACTGCATTCCTGGCATCCAGTAGGTGCGCTTCTGGCTATGTCGCTTGAAATATGTATTTATAGTGCATGATTGCAATAACAAATACAACTGGAACAAGCTTGTTTGGGGACACATGGATTTAGATTCAGTGGGGACATTTCAGAGAGAAGCAGGTATCCCAAACTGTGGTCTTGCCTGTCCCCCTACCCCACCAACCACCATAACTGGGGAGCAGTGTATCACTGTGGCCTGGGGTCAGAGCAGGCGCAGTCTGTGCTTTGTGTGACAGACAGTCATAACAACCTCACCCGTGTTTACAGCCTGCTTCACAGACCACAAATAGTCAAGCATCCACCGCCCCCCGAATGAGAAAGATAAACACAAATTGAAACATTTAGCTAGATAATGAAGGGAAGAAAAAAAGGGTTGTAAATGAGCGAGGGGTGCATTTGCCAGCACCAAGCACAAGCATATGTTTCTTCCTGGTCTCAGATCTAAGAGGAAGCCCAGAGGAGGAAACACTCAGAAAAGATGACGCTTCATCCTAAGATTAGCCCACAGCCCTGTCGGGAATCTGTAGAAATGGAGTCTGTGGGCTATCATTTAAAATTCAAGAAGCACAAGGAGAAAAGACAGCAGGCCTTGAGCACTGATTGTCCATCTGGCTGTACAACATCTGCTGGCCGGTGTGGCTGTATCGCAGGTCATCCAGGGACGCTGGCCCTCCCACCCCTGGTTTAAGGATAATCGGTGTTATACAGATTGTCTCTCGTGTTATATGGATTGTCTCTTGAGAGCAATTAGAAACAAAGCTGTAGATTATCCACCAAATCTCAAAGAGCTCCAACTGAAATCTCACTTCCTAAGCCCCAAACCCTGGATCCGGGGCCACTGATTGACCCAATTCATCTGTAACTCTGCCTGGCACTAGCAGATGACAGTGGGGTGGCACAGGCTGGGGACTGCAGGACTGATTGTCCTGGGCACACAGATTCACTTAAGCCTCATCTGGATACTGATGGCCCACCAGTCCCAGCTGCCAGGTGAGCAGAGTCGGGCTGGGCAGGGTTGGTGCTCCCTGGGGCCGAGGCTGCAGGACAGCAGAGTGGATTCCAGGCTGCCAGCCCTCCACTTCAGCAGAACCAGGCCCCCGCCACTGACCACTGACCACTGACCACTGACCATGCTCTTGTGCTCACGAAGTAGGAGAGGAGTTTATCTCACCTGATGTAATACCTATGTCCATCCTTGCTGTGAATGACAGGATTTGCTTATTCTTAGAGGCTGAACAGTACTCCAGTTTCTTATCCATTCATCCACTGAAAGACACTTAGGTGAGCCCGCGTCTCAGGGATTTTGACGCTGCAGTGAACAGCAGTGTGCAGACGCACTGACTTCCTTCCTTCAGACAGACACCCAGTGAGCAGGACTGCTAGATCTCCAAACTCATTTTTAACTATTTTCTTTATTACGTGCTCCCAAATAATTCAACTTTGTTTTCATGAAAGCAACAACTCTCTGAACTATTTGGTTTGGAATATGTGTTTATATTGAATGACTGAAATAATAAATTCACTTGGGACAAGCATGGTTAGGAATAAATCCCATGGATTTAGATTAACAGCAGCTCTGGGGACTCTCTTGCCAAATTCTTCTCTCCTAAGAGAACCTCAGTGTTGTCGAGGGGTCCCCCTTCCTCCCCCAGGCACCCTCTGGTCCTAGCGAAGCAGGTTCTATCTTCGCTGTCACAGTGCTTCTGACTGGCCTGCTCCTATCTGCATTTATTTGCCCAGGGCTGGGAAGGTCCCTAAAAGAGGCTGAAGGAAAGGACTTACAGGTCATACTTTGAGAGTTTTTCTCCTGTCCTTATCCCAGTGGACCTGTACACAGTGACATGAGGTCCACAGCAGCAATGCTGTGACTAGGAGGGAAACCAGACTTAGGTCAAAGCCCAGAGGAAGCAGCAAGACAGAGGCTGGCTTACCCTGGGTCCCTGTAGAGCTGCTGCATCAACCTGCCCCAAAGGCCCACTGGTGATTGGCCTTTGTCACGGGAGACCACAATCCCTGGGCCACGCTGAGAGATTCATGGGGGGCAGGGGGAGTCATTTACTTGCAACCAAAAGCTAGCTACTTGACACACCATCCCTCCCCAAAAACTTCTCTGAACCCCAGCAACTGGCAGCCTCCCTTCCCTGAACCCCACCACCTTCTCACTGTACTACCCCACTGTACCCTGTATACTGTTTATATCTACGCATCTCCGCCACCAGCCGCAGGCTCATTGAGAACTAGGTTTGATTCATTGCTGTCCTCCTTAGCTTAATTCCTACACTTAGTAGAGACTTTGTAGATTTCATGTCAGAAGTGAATTAATAATTTAGCAGCTTGGTATCTGTGTGTTCATTTTTATCTTAGAAGCTGAGCAGAAATGGTCCTTTTTGTTTTGTTTTGTTTTGTTTTTGTTTTTTTTGTTTTTTTTTTTTTTTTTTGAGACAGGTCTTACTACATAGTCCAGCCCAGGCTGGCCTCGGCCTCCAATCCTCCTGCCTCAGCCTCCCAAGTAGCTGGGATTACAGATGTTCATCATTATGCCTGACTTCTTTTTTAATTTGAAAGAAATGCATCTATGTTCTATAAACTGGTCTTTCATATTGAACAGTAATATGTTGATGGCAGTAGAAATGGATATATAGTAAGGTGTTCTGTTGTAGCAAACTGCATGTCCTCAAAAGCTCTTTCCCTCTATTTCCCAATTGCATTTGGGGACTGAGTAGCTTCCTTCCAGCAAATGATATTCCTCTTTAGAGTTATTCTTTAACAGATCTAGTACTTCCCAACAAGCACATCTGGACAGGTAGCTGCCAAGGTAAATCTTCCTAATGGGCCCATAATGGGACTTGGGGCCACCAATGAGACTTTCAACAATTCATCCCCTTGTTAACTGCAAGGGCTGTTTCATCAGGAATAAACCTCAAACTGCAGGATATAATGAAGCCGGCACTTTTGTAAGAGGAAATACAGGCTCCTCTGTGTAGATTCAGAAGATTTCAAGAAGGAGAGTGATAGTCATGTTGTAAAACCACAGTGGATGTGCCAGGACCTCCCATGAAGCTGGGCAGAGGCATCCCAGGGCAGGGCGCCCCCAGTGCCCCACCTGTACTAGTCAGCTTCCAGTTTCTGGACCCTATAACCAGCACCCACAACTTAGAACAAGAGAAGTTTAATTAGGCTTACATTTTAAGGGAATTCAATCCATAATCAATTGCCTACAAGGCAAACATCATGGTGGAAGTGTGCAGCAGAGCAAATCTTAGTTCACAGTGTCTGAGAAGCAGAACAGAATAGTGACAGTGAGGATGGGGTCAGGGCCCAACATAGACCCCAGTGTCACACCTTCCTTACTCACCCAGATACATTCAGAAGTGCACTGCATAAACCTCCTAGGCTAATTCCAAAGACAATCAAGTTGACACTCCACTCTAACTGCCACATCCCACCACTCATCAACTTCATACCCAAAACTTCTCCTTAAATCATACTGAATCTCTAAAAAAACACAAGTTCCTAATCCCACCCAACACAACTCAACCACCATCCATACAACCAGAAACAAAACAATTCCCTTCCCAAAGTTTCAACAGTTCCAGTACTTTTCAAAAGTCCAAGTCCAAGTGCCTTCTGAGACTCAAGGCAAACTCTTAGCTGTGAAACTTTGTTAAACTAAAAGCCAAGTTACATAATCCCAAGATACAAGGGCACAGGGTAAACAGTCCCAATCCAAAAGAGAGAAATAGGGGGACTAAAAAAACAAACAAAAAAGAAGAGGACCAAAAGCAAGACTGAAACACTGCAGGGCAAATATTAAATCCTGTAGCTAGCATTTAGGGTACCTAGTGGTGAGATGTATGGCTCAGTGGGCAGCCCCACCCCAGTGGCCTTCCTGGTTGCAATCCATGTGGCTTCTCTCATGAGCTGACTCACACCCTGAACCTTTTCTCAGCAGATGTTCTATATCCTGGCATCTCTGACTTCCAGGGATCCCCACCGTACTTTTTATTTCATCCCACATCATACCACCCTCTCAGAAGCTTCTTGCCTGGCCTCCCAGACCTTCCTTTGAAATCTGGGTGGAAGGCTTCCTGATCCCGCAACCTGCATTCAGCTTGGCTGAAAAAGGTGTACCATGTGAATGATGTCAAAATCTGTTGTAGCTGGGGTCCCATGGACCACACATGTTTTGTTTTCTGAATGCCTATATGGCTGAATTAAGGCAAGCACTGCCCTAAATGATCAGGGGATCCTGAGGCTCTCAAGGTGGAGTATTTCAAAGGAGTTCACTCTTGCATCATTGAGCCTGCAATGGGTGGCAGCGTCTTGATGATTTCCGAGATGACCTCAAAGTATCTTTCTTCTTGTCTTGTACAAAGTACTTGACTTTGTTTTAATGGCACTAACATCTTCAGTGACCACACCCCATTTGAACTCAAGTTTACATGTGGTTCCTCCTGGACCAAAGCTCAAGTTTTTCAAATTTTTCTACTTGGCCTTTTTCTACCAATTCGCACTACAAATCTGGCTAAAAGCAGCTAGGAGTCCCCTATGCTACCCTGAAATCTTCTCCATCAGATTAGTTAGTTCACCAACCTTAATCTCAGTCTCCTACAAAATCTCAGGACATGGAAAAAATATAGGCAAATTTTCTGTATATGCAATACACATAGCCTCACACTGCAGTGGAATCCTTATTCCTAACCTCCCAAGCCTGGCCTTCACAGTCCAAATTCCTATATTTTGGTCTTCTGAGCTCTGACTAAAATCTTCCATCAAGATGGCTTATAGTATACTAAGGCTTTTCTAACTAGCATCTCCAAATCTTTCTAAATTCTTCACACAAACAGTTCCAAAGGCTTCTAAACTACATGGTCAGATATAGTCACAGCAACCATCTACTTCTCTGGTACCAATTTTCTCTATTAGCACCCTGTTGCTAAGACACAATACCCAACACTGACAATTAAAGGAGAGGTTTAATTTGGCTCACAATTTCACTCCATGGTGAACAGTACCCAAGGCAGGAACATAAGAGCAGCTAGGTGTCACAGAGCAGAGATGCTTAGTTCGTGGTGTCTGAGAAGTAGAGCAGGAGAATAGTGCCAGTGAGTGAGGAAAGGGCAAGAGACGAGACACAGACCCTAAAGCCACACCTCTATGACCCACCCAGACACACCAGGAAGTGTGCTCCACTAACCCCCCTGGGTGAATGCCAAGGTCAATCAAATTGATACTCCGCCCTAACTACCATATCACCCCTACATTTTCTGAGGTCTCTGTCTCCCCCTGAAGCTTGATCCTCCCCCGTTCCTCCAATTTTAAGACAGGAATTCAACCATTCTAGTGCCCATCCCCCTCTCCCCACCGCCACCACAAACACCAGGATCCAGGTATCTCTCTCTGGACAGGCAGCTGCCTCCTCTCTAGTCCTCTGATTTCACTCTGTGTTTCTACATAGCTTATCTTTCACACACAGCCAGAAAGATTCATCAACAGATCCTCTGGGAAAACCCTCCTCTCTCATTCCAACTCATCAGAATAGGATCCAAATTTCTGTATAATATAGGATGAACAACTTGTCCAGACTTACAGAACTCTCCTACTTTTATCACTGAAAACCCTGTATCCAGGAAAACCTCATGGTCTAGGCAAACCAGGATGCTTAATCAACCCCAGTATCTATAAAACTAGAAGTCCTATGTAACTTGGATTGCTCTTGCCTCATTCATGCCACTATGGTAGCCACACTTGTGTCCTCCTCAAGCCAGTACTGAGTGTGCTTGTGTCACCTCCTTAAATGAAAGGCACCACACCCACATGATAATAACCTGCATTATCTTTGAAATTATTCCTTTTTTCCTGGCCATGCGGTCTGGCCTTGCACAAGCCCCTTCCTCATTCTTAAAATGAGGAAACTGAGGCCCCAGGAGGTGAGCTAAGGAGTCACCAGCCAGTGGGAACAGAGCCCAGGTAAGAATGTCGGTCTGAAGGCCTCTCTGCTCTGCTTTTATCAAATCACCACTCATCAGCTACTACTAGCGGGGTTTTCTGGAAGATTGCAAAAGTGGGTGAACTGTCCCAGAGAGTCCTGCGTGACTCACACTTATGGTCAAATGCATCTCGCTTTTCCCCTCGAGGAACCACTCATCCACCAAAGAGCCACGAGCTCACCCCATCCACAGCAGCACACCCCAGGGTACCTCTCATTTCTACACTCAGTCACATGCATACTCATCACGCCTGCTTCTAGGTGACTGGCCCTGGCGAGGTCCACGTGCTCAATCTCCTTGCCATTTATCCAAAAGAGCACGAGTGGTGGATGGCTGAGTGACTAGATAAATTGCCACTGACATCTGTTCTTAACTAGAAGCAGCCTCGCACCCTCGCTGATGAAATCTCATAGTCCTTCAAGGTCACAAGCAAGCAACCCCCACCAGATGACAACCCTACCTGTTTAGCCCTGACCAGCCCTTTAATTCTGAACATGCACTTCCAGGCATCAGGCCTGAGTATAAATCACACTATCTAATTATTTGTAATTAAGAGAGAAAATGTGTACTGTGCTAAAAAGATTAGCTGTATTCTGTTGAAGTAAATCTTGTCCATACCAGCATGCTGGCCTGGGGAAGCAACATGAAACACGATTAACTTTCTTCCACCTTAATGGGGCTTATGTTGCCGTTTTTCATAATCATAATATTTCAAGACATACAAACAGTTTTTCCCTAATGTAATTGCAACTCCCAACAAGACAGCTTGGGTTTAAATGAAAACTCAGGCAGGGCTAACCATACGAGAGTGTTACAGGGACGACACTGGAGTCCTGTTATAAAGCCCGTACACAACTGTCCCCACACAGGAGCCAAGGAGCTGATTCCAAGTCCACAAGGGCGACTGCAGCATCTTCTGCCCCTGGGCCCCCTTCACTTTCCTATCTCACCTTACCTTACCTTACCTTACCTTACCTTGTTTTTGGTAGTACTACACATTGAACCCAGGGACTTTCCCACTAAGCTACATTCCCAGTCCATTTTGTTAATTTTGAGACCATATCTCGCTAAGTCACTAGATTACCCAGGCTGGGCTCCAATTTGCAAGCCTTCCTCCTCCCAAGTGCGGGGATGAAGGTATGTGTTACCACACTCAGCTTCCCCACTTGTAATGTCTCTCCTTTATACATTGATTGGCTGGAGAGACATTATGAGTTTGACTTTTACAAAACTCATAAAGTCCCATCTGCTCGACGCTCCACTCCAAATCCAGCCAGAAAGCCCTCAAGCAAAAGCCAGCTGGCCCGTGTTTCAGCCTCTTGATTTAGAGACACAGGAGGTGATAGCAGTTCATTTTGCCATTGCTCATAAGTCAAGATTCTCCCCCAAAACACTGCTGAGAGAGGCAGAAGCAATAACATGGCCCCTATGGGCCAAGAGACAGGGTCCCCACAAGGCTAAACCAATAAAGCAAAAGGAGGGAAGGAATTGAGGCAGTGGGGAGGTGAAGGCCAGTTCCCCAGTCAGAGGTGTCACAGTGAGATGTCAGGGCCTGGAGAGGAGAAAGGCTGTCCCAGACAGTGGGGACACAGGCATCAGGGACTGGAGACTCCAAGGGTCCCGAGATTCTGCAAAGCCTCCCCTGGCCCTGGCTGAGCAACTCCTTAGGCTGGGGTCACCTGAGCCCTGAGTCCCCACCCTTCTCCAGGCAGACACTGAGCCCTGAACGGGACCAGCGACTCCCACCTGTCTGAAGGGGACCTGGAGCACCATGGGTTTTGCTGGGAGTTCCGGGAAGACACATGGCGGGAGGCGCCTTGCAGATGTTCCAACCCCACGGTGTCTGCGCTGGTGAACAGGTCCCCACACGGGACACGGTGCACGCACAACCCCGGCCTGCAGGGAACAGGCTTGTGCAAACACACGCTGGCGCTGTGGAGCTCGACCTGTCCCTTTCTCCCTAAGGGAAGATGAGGGGACAGCAGACTTCACAGCGGAAGACCTTTCAAGAGCAAAGATGGAAATAACACCAAGGCACAGGGTGACACGGCCCCACCCAGCCCAAGCCACTATTTTCAAGTGAAACACATCGTGTTTCCTTAGAAGGAACACAGGGATGGAACAGAAAATCATGGAAAGGGCCCAGCCTGAAGGAGGGAGAGCTCATAAAGTTGAAGCCTGTAGTAATAGGGTGGTTTTCAAAAGTTTTTGCCCCTAAACATACACATTCCAGATCTGCCAAATGTAACATGCAAAAAAGAAAACTGTATCTCATCTGAACAAAGAGTAAATTTTTTTTTGTATAACTGTGTACCAGATATTGCATGGGACATAGTTATACTAAAATATTACTTTTTTATTTATCTGAAGTTCAAATTTCCAAAATATGGAATTCTGTATTTCGTTTGTTTCTGGCAGCTCTCCCATTCCACTCTTTCCTCCCTTCCCCAAAGCTTTTCTCCTGAGGAAAAATCTTATCTAGGACCGCTCCCCCTCCCCACACACACAAACACTCACACACACACTCCTCCAAAAAGCAACACAAGGGCCCTGAGCTACCTATATGCACTCTGAGGGCCATCGCTGATGTGTGGGGGATCACCACACTGTCCCCTCCATCTGTCCCCTTCTTCCCACAGTGCCCTGGCTGCTCTGGAGCCAAGTCTCCGGGGGTGACAGCTTTTCCCTGGAGGGTACCCCCAGGTCTGCTGTCTCCCCAGAATTGCTCATGTTGTAGTAAATAGTGAAAGAGACTCCTTTCCACCCCAACCCACCCCACCCCCGACACAGCAAAGGGGGGCAGTTAAAGCCATTCATTAAGACAGAAAGGAGAAATCCCCAGCCCTGTATCAAGGCAGCTGTCCCCAGGCTGAGAAAATTATGCATGTCATCTTGTCACAAGCAGCTTGAGGGCGATGGGGGCAGCTTTGTCTGATGATAGGTGTGACATTTGTACCTGATGGCTCCTATCCCTGACTGCCTGGGGAAGTAGGCATGAGAGTTGGGCTTTGGGCATATTTTGTTGTTTTGTTTTGGTCTTTTAAAAAAAGTCTGACTTTTCCTAAAATGTTTGAAACATGTTGTATCAATCAGTGCTTACTAGAGAAACAGATTTAATGCAAGATATATATAAATATATAAGAACTTGCAAGATTGGTTTACAATGGCTGCCCAGAGTGGTGTGGAAGACTGCAGAGGGTCTGCCCAGGCACTGGACATCGAAGGATCCAGTCAAAGGCCTGGAGCTCACTATAGAATCCTGTGCGAGACCATATCAGGAGGCCCAAAGATCTTTGATGGGAGATTCAAGGGTCTATGCCGAAAGCCAGGAGATGACCTCCAAGGTGAAGGTGAAGACTGGAGCTCCTCCAAAGAAGCAGAAGCAAACCTTCCTTCATTTTCCTTTTATATTGTTCAGGCAACAATGCTTCCTGGGGAGTGGCCTTCCACACCCAGAACTATGCCGATCCAATTTAGTTGGGTGATTCTTACTCAAGTTGACCCAATCAGTCACCTATTACACGTGGTAAGTTTTCTGACATCGACTGAGTGGTGAGCTGACTGCAGAGAGCATGGCTCAGGTCGTGAGTCTGCCTGGAGTGCGGCTCACAAATGACCTGGATGAGCTGCTTTGTGTCTTTGCAGAGGCAAACAGTGTGGAGGAAACCTGCTGAGGCTCTGCATCCACTTTGATTTGGGATGACCTTTGTCTCCTCAGGGAACCCAGCAGCCTCCTGTCCAAGGGTGACATTGCCCGTTCTGAGACAGCATCATTCCGGAAGCAGGAAACTCCACTCGGAGACTCACTGATCTTTTGTTGTTCTTGGTTTTCATTTTGGTTTTGTTTGTTTTGTGGTATTGGGAATCGAAGCCAGGGTCCTTGCACTAAGCTACATCCCTAGATCTTTTTTGAGACAGGATCTCACTAAGTCGCAAAATTGCCCAGGCTGAGCTCAAATTTGTGATCCTTCTGCCTCAGCCTCCCAGGCAGCTAGGATTACAGGTGTGCACCACACCCATTTTCTAACATTTTTTCAATTCAATTTGGAAACTGAAACCCACACTGCCCAGCGCCCCAGCCTCTGAGCCAGAGTCGGCCTGGCCCACAGCTCGGCTCACCCTCGTCACATTCTGTCCCACCTCCGTCATCACCCGGACAGCTCACACATGTCCAGGGCTGTCCTCAGAGGCCAGGAGAAATATCCAGGAGCTATGCTGGCCAGGTGGACCTTGGAGGTGTCACGGGCAAAAGGCATCAACAGCCTTTCTCAGTGGCTCCCAGTCTGGGCACCAGGGCTGGCTTGAGTAACCCCAGTGGCCAGAGAGGACTCTTGGCTGGAAGGTTGAGAAAATTATTCATGCTCTAAAATTCAAGAGGGGCCTGTGCTCTGGTGAAAACCAGAAGGTTGCAGGGGACCTGCTCCAGGGAAGGACAGCTCACCCCAGGACGCAGCTCCGCTGGGCTGGCTGGGACTCAGGACTCTGGAGTGTTGACCACTAGAATGAGATCCAGGGTTCACCTGGAGGCGAGGAGTAACTAATTCACAGTGACTGAGTCAGAGCTTCTCGAGCTTTAACATGCATATAAGCCAGCTGGGCTCCTTTTTAAACAGCAGCTTCTAATCCACTAGTTCTGGATGACATCTGTATCATGCTCTAGGTGCAGCCACACCGCTATCCAGGGGCTACCTATGAGGAGCAAGGGGCTGGACAGTGTGATCACCAGGGGAGCTTTTAAGAACTACCAATGTCTCAGTCCCATCCTTGGGAGTTCTGATTGAATTGGCACGGGATATGGCCTAGGTATTGGCCAAGTTCTTGTCAGGTGTGGCCAATGCTGAGAACCACTGGCTTGAGCAATAAGCATTTAATTACCTCACCTAACAAGAAGTCCACTGGAGGGTATCCATGGTTTCCCTGGTACTGCAATGTTGCCATTTCTGTCCTTTTGCTCTACCATTTTCACTGTGTTCCCAAACTTTATGTCTCATGGTGTCAAGATGGCTGCACAGTTCCAGACATCATCTCCTCACATAGATAGAAAGACAGCAAGATGCTTTGTCATCTTTCAAGCAACCAACAAAGTCCTTCATGAATGTGAGTCATAATTCCCTCAGTTCTCCCAACAGTAGCAATATTCTTATGTCTTTTTGGCCTATGGAGGTGTTGTATTCAGAGTTTACAAGGGAAAAACTTTAATACAGAACACATAATTTATAGGATTATTTTATAGTATTCATCCAAAGTCAAATGCAAAAGAGTGTGGGAGATCTATCCACACACTAGACTCAAATAATCCAGCTGTGGGCCTGGATCCCACAGCAACGTCCTACATGAGTCCAGCTGAAGACCTAGAAGCCATGGCAATGTCCTCCACAAGTCCAACTGGAGGCCTAGACCCCACAACAATGTCTCATGCAAGTCTGTATCAGGGATCTGCACCAGGAAGGCCCAAAGGTCAGCAGTGGAAGCTAGAAAGTCTGCACCAGCAGAATAAAGGATCTGTGCCAGCAGGCTGAGGGATCTGTATTGGAACCAGGAAGCGACGCTCAAGGTAAGGATGAGAGCTACCCCGAAAAGAACCACAACCATCCTCAGAGACATCAAAAACCTAACTCCTCTGATGATGAAAACAGCTGAGTTTGTATCAGAAAAGCCAGCATGACAAGCTTCTCCAGAAGAATCAACAGCATACCATCCTGCCTTCTAGTTCTGTTTTCATGCTGTTGGCAACAGTCCTCAGGTGGGTCTTCCACGCCCAGCACCACACTGACTCAGTTCAGGTGGGTGTTACACGTTGCCCATTAGTTAATCCACCACAGAAGGGTTACTTTTAGGGTAGTCATATTAGTAATAAACATGTAGACCGCCTCAAATTAAAATTAGGACATGCTGATGCTAAAATAGTATTCATCATATATCTGAAGTTCAAATTTAACTGGGCATCCTGTATTTCATCTGGTCCTGGTTATACACTCATAAACAATCTTTGACAAAAGGAAACACAGATATCACACTTGGTTTAGTGTCCAGTTCTGCCCTTTAACCCACCCTTTACTCTTTCAGTGACTCAACATTTCCAGGCTGAGCCTGAATCCCTCTTCTCTCATTGGCCAGACAAGAATCACATGTCAGTCTCAGAACCAATCACTGAGCTGGAGGAGCAGAATACACTGACGGGAAGGACCCTGGGGCTCAGATGTCCCCCAGCCTTCAAAGTTGTTGGACCACGACTCAGCCCAGGTCTCAGGGTGACTGAAGAATCCCAAGACCTTTGCAGCTTCCAATTGTTTTTTAACTGAAAACAGCCCATTGAAAGAAAAGCATTCAATAGTTGCGCAGGTGGTGGACCAAGACACCCCACAACAGCAAGCTCAGGGGACACTTGGGGAACACTGGGCTCCTGGTGGGCTGGGTGGTCTGGACTTGGTCAGGTGCAGGGTCCTCCCCAGCCCATTAGAATCAGAGGAGTCAGCGTGACCTCCCCCAGCCCTCTGTGATGGAAAGGTTGAGTCACTGAAAGAACTTGAGTCTGCAACTTTTCTCCACAACTCCCCCAGCTGATGCTGGAGAAAAGTTTGGCTTGGCTCCCGGCTTTGCGTAAAATATTTAAACCTGGCTTCTTTCTCCCTTCAGGCCTATGTCTTCCGGTTCTCACCTCCCACCTGAGGTGTCTGTCTGCACAGGGCAGGCGGCAGAAGGAGTTCAGCTCCTGTTTTCATGTAAAAGATGCTGATTTATGGGCCTTCTTTATTATAGCTGCTCTAATGAAGCAGGTTACTGTCCCACAGGGAACTTTAACGTGTAGTGCTGCATATACATTGACGCTGCTGTCACTTAAAAGGAATGTTAAACTCATGCTTTGGTAGCAGGCTGACCTAAATCTGCATCTGGCTTGTTTGGGCAATGAACAAAAGACAGGCGGGAGGCACGAGGGTGCTTTACGGGTACGAGGGACACAGGGCATGCCAGGCCCCGGTCTCCTGCCCGGGAAAGTCCGCAGCCTACGTGCTTTTTGCCAATGCAGCATTTGGGGATGCTGACTGCAGCCGGTGAATTATTCACCAGGTCGTGCGGCCTCCCCTCCTTCAGGAGGGAGAGTCTGACAGGTCCAGCACTCCTGCAGCTTTAGCTCCAGTCTCTGAAGACCCAGAGAAGATGAGTTCTCATTACCAACTGCTCCATCACAGCGGGGGCAGGGAAGGCAAAGGGCTGACTGGCCGATCACGCTGGATTCAGATGCAGTGGAGAGACTGAGTCCCGGAATGTGCACCGAGCAGCAGCACCTGCAAAACGGTCCTGTGCCCCACTGCCGGGTGGCCCCTTGGAGAGGGAGGGGCAGGAGGGAGAGAGCACTGGGTCTGCCTTCGGGCGGGGCTGATATTAAGCTCATTTTTTTTTTTTTTTTTTGGCAGTACCAAGGATCGAACTCACAACCTCACACCTACCATGCAGGTGCTGAAGCCACTGAGCCAAACTCCCAGCCCTGGTTTTTTGAGGCAGGCTCACACTATGTAGCTCAGGCCAGCCTTGCGCTCATGTTGTAGCCCAAGCGGGTCTCGAACTCACAATGCTCCTCCTACCTCAGCCTCCCACATGCTGGGATTAAAGGCTTGTGCTGCCACGCCCGGCTATTAGGCTCATTCTTAATCCTTGCAAACCACGAGTCCCCTCCCCATTTTATAAACAATGCAAGTGAGTCAGGTAGAGGTTAAGTGTTCAACCCCCCTGAGTAAATAGCACAACTAGCGCTTGAACCATGGTAGGACGAGCTTCCAAGTCTATTTTAATTACTCCGCCATCTTGCCTCTTCTCCAAGGAGCCACTGTGGTTAACACCCAGATATGGAGCCTCACACCCAGTAGTGAGGACCTCGCAAGGCTCTGCCAGTCCTGGACAGTGGAATGGAGGCAGGTGCTGGTTGCCAAGCAACTTAGCTGTTGTCCAGGAGTGACTCCAGGTCTGACCAATCAGAGTGCTTCATTCTCTAACCCGTGGTGGTTGACTTTAGGTTGTACATGTGACCCAACTCACTGCTGGTCTAGCTAGACCCAGGACTTTTCATCCATGTTGAGAAAGAGGTGGCCAGGCTAGGAGGATGTAAGTCAGGAGATGCTAAGGAGCCTCCCTCTGCCCCAGAGTGGGCTGGCCTTTGAGTAAAGACACCCTGAAGGTCACAAAAAGAGTTCAAACAGCACTGTCCAGCCTCAGGCTTGAGTTTTGTCTGGAAGTCCCTTCGTGATTCAGCCAGTCTGAGATGGGTTCAGGATGGTCCAGGGTGATAAACTAAGGAGCCAAGCTGCAGAAAAATGAAAAGGAACCAACACTGCCCACTACGTGCCACTCACTAGCCGTATTGCTGGACTCGCTCGTCTCTCCGTGAACGCACGTCTCCGTGTGGTGGTTCCCGGGCCTGTGTTAGGGAAGCGAGTGTGCCAACCTCAGGTGGGGCCACGAGCCCCTGGTCATTTTCCAGATGACCTTCTAAGCACTGCCCCTTTCTTTTCCCCCTCACAATCCTCAGGACAGCTATGTCTGAGGAAACTGAGGTTCAGGGTGTCCATCCTGGTCATCCCATGGGGACAACCTGCATGAGAGCAAAGCCAGCATGGAGGGTGGCAGAGGCAGAGATGGAGACAGAGTCACCGTTCAGCTGTTGGAGTCCCTGGATCCAGCCGGGCCCCAAGCCTGGGTCACACCTGCCCTTGAATTACGTGCCTGGCAAATTTTCTCTTTGCACTGAAGTTGCTTGGAGCTGAATTTCTGTCCGTTGTGACCAGAAGCCCAGAGTCAGCCCTTGGTTATCTGAATGGTGGCCCTGACCAACCCATGGAAAGGTACCTGCTTCACAAGGGCTGTGTCCCCTGAAGCTGGACAGCAGGGACTGCTGGGTGGCGTTGCCAGGAGTCCCTGCTGCCTGCCAGCTGGCCCCGAGGCAGAGGCCCAGCACCCACTCCCAGCCCCTGTCTGTGGAGCTGGCTCAGTGACCCCCACAGACCCCTGGACAGGGGAGAGCTGAGGGGCCTTCGGGAGAGAGGCTGCTTGGGAAGCACATAACGTGCGAGGAAAGCAGAATTCATGCCGTCTGTCCACGTGGCTCCCTGCCCCCCATGTGAGCTCCCCGAAGGCAGAGGCCAGTGCCCGTGCCGCTCACCACCTACAGGGACCCCAGCTCTTGCTGCTAACACAGATCCTGTCCCTGCCCAGCTCCCAACTGGCCCCAAACAATGACCGATGAGCCCTAGTCCACAGGCTCACCCCGTCCTGGGTAAACGGCTGCCTCCGCACCTTTCTCTGCTTCCAGGAACTTCTACCCACAAACAGCTCCAGATCTGAGCTCCTGGGCTTTCCCAGCCACCCCAGGACATGGGCCATCCTGCTTCCCGTCCTGCTTTCTCGTGTGCCTCGGCACTGCTGTCTTGCTCATTACAGAACCGAAGATTCGTGGAGGTTTTGTTTGCTTTCTAAACTAGGCTCTAAGTTCCATGCAGGCAGCGTCTCCATCCACTGCTTCCCTGCACACCGTGAGATTTTCTAAAGAGGAGGCAGGTGAAGAGGCTGCCTGTGGGCACCAGCACTGACTTCCCTTTGGGGAACCTCTGCCCTCTTACCCCTGGACCACATGCCAGCCCCATGAAAGGTACACAACCCAGGGCTGACCACAGCATATCCAGGACCTCCAGGCACACCTGGGCAGCTTGTGCTTCACAGAAGGGGCCGAAACCCTGCCCAACCCCTATGCCCTGGCATGGGACTGCTTCTCCCAAAGGAATGGGCACCCTTTCCTCAATCACTCCAAGCACTTCAGGGGTTGGCCCTGGCCAAAGGCAAAGCCCACCTTGATGCCAGTGCTTAGGTTAGGACTGGGCACATGGCCAGGTGGGTCTAATCAAAGGTGCACTGGGAAGGAAAAGTCTTCCCTTTGGAGTTGCTGCACTGGCAGGTGGCATCTCTCCCAGAAGGGGATGAGGAGTAACTGATGGGGTCCCTGGATCCAGCCCTACCTGAAGCTGGATCCATCCTCAGTACTTTTCAGTTCTGTGAGTGTATGCATTCCTCTTTTTCCTTAAGTGAGTTGGGGATTGGGTTTACCATCACTAACAACCACTGGATGCCTATTGGACCCCAAAAGTGAGGTGGAGACCCACTGTGGGGGATCTGGTCATTAAATTACACCCTGCCTTGAAGAACCCTGGGTCATTCTTAAATGCTGTGTGCACAGGAAGGGCAGCAGGAGGTGTGGGCTCCAACCTCACCATCCTCCTCTGCCCAGGGCTCTCCTGGGGGATCCCACCCCATCCCAGGGTGTCCTCTGTCCCCCTCCCAGGGGGTTCCGGCTATCACAGGTCCTCTCTCTCAGTGCAGCGCTTTGCTCCTTTCCCATTTTGTCATCTTGAAAGATGGCGAATTGAAGCACTTAATTTTCCTCCTCCGGCCCAATTAATACGAACATGCGCCGTGCGGATACACAGCTGTGAGAGGCAAGTCATTTATATCAATTAGCAAACCTAAGCTTCGTGCAGATTCACAGTGAAGATGGCCTCAGAGCCCAAAGCCCAGCGGGGCAGACCTGGGATTAAGACACCTGGGGCCTCCAGTAAGAAGCAAGGGTTGGGGGGTTCGTAAGGGCTGCACCCTGCCCCTCCTTCCCACTGGGCCTCAAGGGGGTTACATCCAGGGAACAAGCAACTCCCAGACAAAACCACGTCTCACCGTTCCCTATGTCAACAGACTCTGTGGCAAGGCCAGCTCCAAAGCGTAACCTGAGCCCACCCATGTTTCTCCACCACCGCTCACCCTGACCAAGCCCCACTGGCCATGCTGCTGTCCCTGTCATCGTCATAGCCTCCTCCCCGGTCTCCTGGCTTCCCCTCTGGCCCCCGTTCAGTCCACACCCACATAGCTGTCAGCTTGAGCTTTGAAAAGGTAAATCAAATCTGAAACACTCAGTGGCTCCCTAAGTGCTGTTAGAATAAAATCTAATGAAATCTAAACACCCCATCATGGCCTCCGAGGCCCTGCACAGTCTGGCTGCCACTGGTCTCTCAAACTCTTCTCCCCAGCCCTCCATTCCTTGTTCAACTGCGGCCACGCTTGCCTGCTTCCTCCTCCTCTGGTTCACTACACTGGTTCCTGCCTCAGGCCCTTCGCACTTGCTGTCTCCCCACACTTTTCCCTGCTAGCTCTTTCTCATCTCTCCTGTCTCGGCTCAGGCATGATTTGCCTCAAGGAGAGCTAACCTTGCTCTCCTCAGCTGCCATTCCTTCCTTTCGCATCTGTTCAATTCACAAACATCTGCTGAGCATTGGTTGGGCTTGGGGATCCACCAATGAGCAAGACAGACAAAAAACCCTGTCTCGTAGAGAACTCTAGTGCAGTGCAAACAGGTGAGGAAAAAACAGAAAAAGATGCTCCCCCAAAAAATGCTACATGGGACACGGGAGGAGGGGAGGGGCCAGGGCTGTAACTGGAAGCTGGTGGTCAGGGTGGGCCTCCCAGCGGAGGGGCTATGTGAGCAAAGAAAGCCCTAGGTAGAGGAAGGCAGATGGCAGGTGTCCATGAGAGGGCGTCCCAGGCAGAGGGAGCAGCACAGGTGCAGAGGCCCTGAGACTGGGCCACCTGTCATGTCTGAGAAGCGCAAGCAGGCCACAGTAGCTGGGAAGTTCCCCCAAATTCTGGTCCTGGCCTCTGGGAGGATGGTAAACAGAACCCCAACTCACTTAAGCAAAAAGAGGAATGCATGCACTTGCAGAACTGAAAAGTACTGAGGATGGATTTCAGGTAAGGCTGGATCCAGGGACCCTAATCAGTTACCACTAGTCCCCTCCTGGGGGAGATGCCACCTGCCAGAGCAGCAATTTGAAAGGCAAGAACTTTTCTTCCCGGTGCACCTTTGACGTCTCAGGATTCAACATGTTAGATCCCCCTGGCCCTGTGCCCAGCCCTAACCTAAGCACTGGAGTCAAGGTGGGGTTTGCCCTTGGCCAAGGCTACCCCCTGAAGCACTTGGAGTGATTTAGGAAAGGGTGACTTTGGGAGAGCTGTTTCTTCTAAGGGAAGAAGCTTCTAGGAAATCAGGACAATGTCAAGGACTCAAAACCAAGAGATACAGACAGATACTTCACAGTAATGTCAGAGCTCCTGGGTCCAGCCCCTCCTGAAACCCCTGACCTTGCCCACTGCTGGACTGATAGCTTCCCATTTTGGTTTAATTAAAGTGGCCTTACATCTTTTTCAATTAAAAAAATAAAAACCTTTGTTTAATATAAAGATTACAACACTCTAAAACAAATTGCAATTTCTACATTTATTCATGGACAAATGGCTTTGCAGACAATGATAAAACTAAACATCAGCACCCAGCACCCAGCAGGTCCCCACATGACCCATCTCCTGTCCCCCACAGGGACTGGGGTGAACTCCCCGGCCAGTGGACACAAAAGGGGAGCCACAGGCTGTTCTCCAAGGTCCACAGGGGGAACTTGAGACGCCTCCGCCTGCTCAACTTGCAGCTTCTCCACTGCAGCTCTGCGTCTGGTCTCGGGCCACCCAAATTATTCCGAAATAGAATAATTGTTATATTCTAAGACAAGCAAAGGCAGAGCTAATGAAATGTTTAATGCCTGTTACAGCTCATGTGTTAGTTTTCTATCAAATTTATGGGCTTAGAGCAGTACAGTTATTATACACAATGCATACATTTTTATTACATTGGAGGACCCACATATAATTGACATGGACGGCAGATTTATAGCCATCTTTATAAGATCTGGAGCATAATTTCATTACTGTTAAATATCTGCAGCGGTTTAAAGTTGCATCTCTGCTTTTATGGCACAGCATGACACAGTGTGGTTGTGGTGGATTAAAAACTGGTGGTCAACTTAACCCCAACCAAACTGAGTCAGCACGGTGCTGAGTGTAGAGGGTCCACCTGAGGACCGCTGCCAGCAAAAGAAATAGAGAAGAGGGCAGTAGCATTGTGGGTTCTCCTAAGTTTTGCTGTTGTTTGGAGCTGTTGGTTCTCCCGGAGGAGTTTGTTACCCTGGTGTCCTGATACGCACTGGGCTGTTCTCATTGTCAGAGAAGCTCGGGACCTCATTGTCGCTGAGGATGGCTGTGGTTCTTTTCGGGGGAGCCCTGGCCCTTATTTTGAGCATTGCTTCTGGCTCCAGTACAGAACCCTCAGCCTACTGGCACAGACTTTCTGGCTTCCACCACTGACCTTTGAGCCTTCCCAGCACAGATCCGTGAAACAGACTTGCATGAGTCATTGTTGTAGGCGGCACTGTTATGGGCTCTAGGTTTTCAGCTCAACTCATGCAGGTTATTGCCATAGGACCCAGGCCCTTGGCTGGATTTTCTAGGTCTTTAGTATATAGACAGATTTCCTGCATTTTTTTGTTTTTTTTTTGTATTTGACTCTTTGGGTGATGATTATAAATAATACTATAAATTATGTCTTATCTTGTTCTCCTTGCAGACCGCAGACTACAACAGTGGTCCTATCTGTGACCTGTCTGATGCTAAGTCCTTGTGGGGGAGAAGACCCCAAGGACAGCTGCAGGCCTGAGGGGACAAGAGCAGTGTTCTGACCCCAGGAGGTAGTGTCCAAGGACGGGACATTCTGGGTAGAAATAAATGCCCAGGGCTGCTAGGGCTCAGAGATCCTCTCTGTGGCCCAGGAGTCCAGGTGGGGGGATCTGGGGAGGAGCCAGGAGGGCTGGGCCTGGGAGGCAGGGGGCGCTCAGGAGGCAGAGGACCAGGTCCCCAAGCCAGTGACATCACTGGCTCAGACAATGGCGAGGACCTTGGAGAGGCTTCCTCCCCTCCGGAGATGCTGAGGTTGGGGACCCGGAGCTCTAAGGACCTCAGCTTCCGCTCATCGTGTCTCCCGTAGATCTTCCTCGCTCACTCCTGCGTCGGTGATGAGGAGGAAGCAGGAGGCCGCGGGTGCTGAGCGGAGGAGGTGAGTCCGGGTCACTCGTTCGTTCTGCTTGCACCGTGAGCACTGGCTAAGCGTCAGGGGTGGAATGGGAATGGGTCTTCCCAGTGCTTTCCAGAGTCAGGCGAACAGACTAGAAGCTGTGTATCAGTCGGTAGATAAATAAACCCATCAAAAAGTGCCTCACTCAAGACACAAGTTTATTCCCCCCTTTGAGAATCAAAACCCAGAAGTAAGCAGCTGGGGCTAATGGAGTAGCTTCACTATGATCAAGGAGTCCCAGGCCTTTCTAACATTCTGTCAACAACACCATGGCTTCCACCTGATAATCCAAGAAGGCTGCTTGAGCTCCAGCGATCACACTCACATTTCAGTTAGCAATAACGAGAAAGGTACAAAAACATGTGTTCCTCTTCCTTGAAGACCCTGTGACCTGCATGCACATGAACAGATGGCACATGAGTGAGCCCGTATGCATCCGCAAAACCCTTAGTCCAGTGCTAACCCAGCGAGGTCACCTTGTGATGACACCCGTGTGATGTTTCAGGGATCCAAGGGCAGAGAGCTGGGGAGTTGTCCCTGAGGAGACAGCACTGAGGAAAACGTGGCCACCCATGCCCAGACCCCTTCTCAGAGCTCCAGGTCCACCAAGTTCCTTCCTGCCCCAGCACCACATGGTCAAGAGAAGCTCCTTTCCCCCTCTCCAGCCTTCCTCAACTCAACCACAACTGTGCTGCTCAC
>RJWM01023082.1:0-32750 GCA_004363535.1 Dasyprocta punctata | reverse complement strand
ACACAATCTTTTGGCAACTGAATCGTTAAAACTCAGATTAACAGAGCCCTTCCCTCCCGCTAAAGTTGGTTTTTCCTTTCCTCTCTTTCTAAACAGCCCTGCTCACCAGATTGCGCTGGCTTTATGTGTCTTTGATAACCAAGGTTCAAAGTGAGCACGCGCGGCCCTCCCTATCCTGCCCTGGCCTTTCCCCCTAGGAGTGCAGAGGATCAAGTCTGATTATAAAAGGCCAGAGCCAACCTGCAGGGTGTGAGTGGCAGTTCAGCTCAGCATGGTAAGTTCGAATCACAGCTCGCCTGCAGAGGCCACAAAGAGCAGGGCTAGGGCAGTACTGGGCTGCCGGAGAAGGGGGCTCAGGAGGAAGAAGCAGCTGTAATGGGAAGACCCCTGGTCCAGGGTTCCAGGGTGGTGCTGCCTGACTCCAGGTGCCTTGGGAAGTCCCACCTTCGGGGTCCCTTTCCCAAAGGAGAGTCTTGCAAGGCCCGGGCCACTGCGATTCTGTGCCTTTACCCTCCCACTCCTTCTGGGTTCTGCTGTGCCAGCCTCATGCCTGTGCCTGTGGATGCTGGTAGATGTGCAACTGTGTTTCCACCCCACAGATGCTGCTTGCATGGACCACCAGCCTTCTTCTGCTGGCCACCGTCAGAGGTGAGGCTCCTGTTCCCATCCCTCTGGGGAGAAAGCGACAGCCCGTGCTGGATATCACAGAGATGTTACAATGAACACATGGCCTATCAGTGCCGCGGGGTTCCCGGACACTTGGGAAACAGTTGATATTAGATGATGTATGATATGTACTAGGCCACCAAGGAGTTCCCCGCATGAGACAGTGTTCAGGCAGCAGGATGGAGATCAGTGATTCCCTGACCTGCCTGAGGATTAGGGATGCTTAGTAAACATGTTGTTTGCAAGTACCCTGAAGATCCTCTGAGTAAGAATCTAGGAAGGAGGGGCCACGGGGTGTGTATGGCGTTTGTGTGGCATATACATGAATATATATTCATCCCTAGGTCTCAAGTGATTCTTATTCATCACAGCAAAGATAGAGGCCAGCCCCAGCCATTGCTGGCCCTGCTTCTGACCTGAAGGGTCTTCCTGGACAGACATAAACTGCCTCTTTCCAAAACCCCACATGCGTCCTATTTGTGGTTCTTCCCACCCCAGGAAAAGAAGTCTGCTATGCACACCTTGGCTGCTTCTCCAATGAAAAACCATGGGCAGGAACACTTCAGCGGCCTTTAAAGTTACTTCCCTCAGCCCCCGAGAGCATCAACACTCGGTTTCTTCTGTACACAAATGAAAATCAGGACAACTACCAAGTAAGAATCAGAAGAATTACCAAGCAAGGGTGTGGAATGACTGCATGGGGGGGGGGTGTAGGTCCCATGCTGGAGCCCTCATACAGTTGTGGAGGGTGCAGTTCTCTGGGTTAGAACTTCCCAGAGGGTGGTGTCCTGCCAATGTGAGATCTAGAGATCTTGGAGAATTTTAATCACACACACACATGTGTGTGTGCGCGCGCACACACACACACACACACACACACACAGGTGCCCAGATCTTCAGGGGCACTGCACCAGCAGCATCCTATTCCCTTGGAGGAAGAGTGTGAGTAGGAGTTGTAGAGAAGCCCAGGTATGTCCCCAGGAAAGTCCTCTCTCCTGCCTATGTGAGTCAGTGAAGGGAGAAAGAGAAGCCCTTTGAGTTTGAGGGTGAGGGTATACAAATCCTTCCTGAAGAGCTAGGTGACAGGAAAAGAAAAAGGAATGATTTTAAACACAAAAGAGAAGACCTAAGGCCCCTAAGAGCAACTAGGAGGCCTGCCAGGCAGGGTGTCATCCCAGCAGAAGGGCCCTGAGCAAGACCATGGGCACCTAGGAGGTTTTTAAATTCTCATGGCTGCACTGGGCTGAATCTTGCCTGAGGGCTGTTGCTTCTGGCCAGGATTCTACTACTATAAAGTGACATGAAAACACCTTGACTCCAACTGAGGACACAGTCAGAGGACTGTTAATTCCAATGTGGTTTGTGCCTAGATTTATGTTTAAGAGAAATACTAGATTTCAGTTAGAGGCTCATGAAAATAGTCTATGAACTTGGGCTTTCTGAACTCTAGCCACACACCCATGCCAGAAAAGGGGATGAAAAAAGAATTAAAATGTGTCGTGTAGGTAGGCGGAGCGTTGTGAGTTCGAGGCCGGCTTGGGCTACAATGCGAGCGCAAGGCCGGCCTGAGCTACATAGTGCGACCCTGCCTCAAAAAAATCAGGGCCGGGAGTTTGGCTCAGTGCCTTAAGCGCCTGCCTTGGCAGGCGCGAGGTTGTGAGTTCAATCCCTGGTGCCGGGGGAAAAAAAAAAATGTGTCGTGTATATGCATGACCTCCCATGGGGAATGTAATCTTAGGCACTACAAACATGCCAATAAAAATGAAAGTTTAACAAAAAAAAAAAATTCTAGAAGGAGGGAAAAAAGGGGATTCCTTCTAGTCTGACCCAACTTGGTGGGGGCAGACCCTCTGATGTCCATTACTGGGAATGTCACTAATGGGCCCATGGCTAATCTTTTTAATTAAACTAGCTGATCACTGCCACTGACCCAGTCACCATCGAGGCTTCCAACTTCAACCTGGACCGCAAGACGCGCATCATTATACATGGCTTCATAGACAGCGGAGAGAAGAGCTGGCTGACGGACATGTGCAGGGTAGGGACCTACCCTCCTCACCTTGCTCTCCCTGGGGAGACCAACGTCCAGCACACAGATTCGACTGCACAACTGAGGCTCCGAGACCAGCACAGAAAATTCTTCAAGGAGGCAGGGCTCCTTAACACACTGAGAAAGGCCTGGCTCTCAGGGCAGCCACCACCCAATTTTCCCTCCCCGCCAATTTCTAGCCAGCGCGCTCCTCTGAGGTGAAAGGGACCCGAAGCATAGTCAGACAGTCTGATGTGCGGACTACACGCACTTGCTGACATTTTCTTGTCTGACTGTTGATATGCAACCCCATATGACATTTTGTTTAAAAGCTTAAATATAGCCCTCTACAGCACATGCATCCCCGAGCACGTTCTATGATGATGACGGAAGGGGCTGTATTCGTGCCGTCCCAATCAGGAGCTGCTACCCACAGTGACTGCTGGGTACTTGGAGAGGGTCTAGAACGGCTGAGGAGCTAACTGGTACATTGCATTGGGTAGTAATTTGCTCTCCCCTGACCTGATAAGTGGGCTTTTGACCTGGCTGGGTCAGTAACCATCTATCAGGCTTTAGACCCGTCCCTTGCCCGTTTCAGCCTAGTTTCTGCATCCGTCGAGCATGTTGCTACATAAAGCATCAAGATGCGACAGAGGAAGAGGATAATACATCTTTCTCACCGAGCAGTGCTTGATGGTGGGAATTCCCATCTCTGTCTCCCCTAGAGAATGTTCCAAGTGGAAAAGGTGAACTGCATCTGCGTGGACTGGCAGGGCGGGTCTCGGACCGCATACAGCCAAGCGGTTCAGAATGTTCGGGTCGTGGGCGCCGAGGTCGCTCACTTAGTGCAAGTGCTGTCGGTAAGGCCTGCTACCCCGGCTACGTCCCGGGGCCAGGGAAATCACACTGCACCCAGAGCACCAGGCTGGGCGGCGATCCGAGTAGCTCAAACGGCCTCCCTCTGAGGCGACACCCCATCCTTTCCCAGCCCAGGGGGCCGAACATTTTGCAAGCTCGGTTTCCCTTCCCCGTACGCTGTTCTGGGAATGAGAGGCGCTGGGATGCCCAGGGAGTCTCCAGCCTTCCCGCGGGGGATTCCGAGGCGACCCGACCCCGTCTGGGCCTCCGCAGCCTGCAGTTGGCGCCGCGGCCGCTGGGCAGCACCGTTGCCGCGCACCCCGGCCGCCCGCCGGACACGCAGACTGCGGAGCCCAGGGAGCCGCGCTAGCCCAGGCAGCGTCGCCTCCCCGACCCTCGCGAGTGCTGCGGGCCTGACGCGCCCTCCCTCCGCAGGCGGCTCTAGGGTACGACCCCGAGAACGTCCACGTCATCGGCCACAGCTTGGGCGCGCACGCGGCCGCCGAGGCGGGCAGGCGGCTGGAGGGCCGCGTGGGCAGGATCACAGGTAGGTGGAGGCGCCGGCCCGACCCCCGGGGGACCCGAGAGCCTGGGGGCGGCGGGCGGCGGAAGCCGGACTCCTGCACTGCCCGCAGCGAAGGGCACCCCTGCGGGTCCTCTGGGAGCTGATTCTAGGTGCGGCTTTCGTTTAAAAACTAATTGTCCGTGTATTGTAATGTGTATTAGCAACTAGATGATTGAATAAAAATGGGTTTAGGAAATAAGAAAAATACAGCAGCGTATTAAATCCATGGCCTCAGGATTATTTCTAAAGTGCATCAAAGTAAAAAAAAAAAGTGATGATTTTTAAACCTTCGTCAGATTTCACAAATATTTCTTCGGTGGCTTCGCTGTGTTAGGCACAGACCAAAAATGAAAGGGTCTAGTTGAGACCAAAGACACAGGTCTTGCTCAGTAAACATCGTGCAGTGAATAAGTGAATGCGTGCAGGATGGACAAGGGCAACTTTATTTTGCGCAACCGAATCAGTGTAGGACTTAAACCAACAGTTGGGTCCAGTTTCGATGAGCGTCCCTTTTGCTCAAGGCACTGTTCCCAGGCACTGAGTGAGGGCAGAGCAGGTAACAGATCACGATTATGTAGAATTTTTCAGTTTCCAAGTAACCTTGTAGGGCAGAAGCCCTTATTCCCATTTTCTGGATGAGGCTGAACGTTGACCTTGAGCAGAACCAGGGCAAGAATATAGGTCACTGTGTGCGACGTTCCCCCACTCTCTGCCTCTCTTTGAAGATGAGTTTGGGCACAGCCCCTGCTTCAGGAAATCCACCCTCCAGTTCTGGAAGTAGAAAACTAAGTAGGCAAATGAAATTCAAAGTGAAAGTAGTAAGTACAAAATAATCTAACATAGCTAGAATAAGCTGAGAAAGAAGGGGTTACATTTTTCTTGAGGAGATGATCTTGCAGCTGGGTCCTTGAGGTGAAAGAGGTAGATACAGGGAGAGTATCAGGGAAGGGCCAAGCGGAGAGAAATCTCAAAGCCACACAAGTGTGGAGTCTCAGGGACTGGGGAGCAGCTGTGTGAGACCACACCGCTTGCAGACCCAGAGACCAACGGCCGGATGGTAACATGTGTGAGAACAAATAGAAAAGGGGAAATGAGGTGTTCAAGGATCCCCTTCACATCTTTTATGGAGCCAGGAACTCGGGACTTCTCAATGTTCTTCAACAGACAGGGCCCCCACTCCTGTCTTTCCCAGGCAGACCAGGTACTGCCATAGCCATGTGGGTCTGGGGCCCCTTGCCTAGGAATCCTCATGCTTGGTTTGTCAGTGTGGGGTTTAGATCCAAGTCTAAACAAAGTGCACCATGTCTATCTCCCTCCTCTCAGGGCTGGATCCGGCAGAGCCATGCTTCCAGGGCACGCCCGAGGAGGTTCGGCTGGATCCATCCGATGCCATGTTTGTGGATGTGATTCATACAGATATTGCTCCCATAATTCCCTTCTTTGGTAAGTTCCTCAATCCCATGCCTGGTGACCAGGGTTCTGACTGGTGACATTGGGTCCAAGAGCCCCTTACCCCCAAGACACATGTGCACATGCTCACTAACACACACACACACACACACACACACACACACACACACACACACAGCAAGGAAGCTATTCAAAAAGGCTGACTACAGGAATAGCATTGGTATCAACCTGTCAAAATGAATTCCAGCCCCAAATAAACAGCCAGCAGAATGCTGATGGTATCAACCTGAGGCCCTGGTGGAACAAAATACCCTTGTATAGTCCCTAGGAGGCTGTCACTCAATCTTAAACCCTGCCACCTTCCTCAGTCTGTGAATGTCCAAAGTGGCAGATATATTTATTATTGACACTTGGCTTGTACTTACAAAACACAAAATTAATTTTTGAATTGTTTTTCTTCTTTTTTCAAAGCTCCGGTTATAGTTTTTTCTTGTTGAAAACTAAAGATACATCCTTTTATTTAATTCTTCTAAAATCAATTTTTTCAATATTTTCGTGCATATCCACTCATGAAATGTGTCAATGCAGGGTATATTTTTAAAGGTGATGATAATGGTGGTGGTCCACTGAACATTAGCTTATTCATCCTTTAACACTCTATAAAGTGGATGTTATTGCCATTTCACAGCTGAAGAACTGAGAGTCACTGAATTTAGGCAAAGTCCGTAATCACAGATTTCTGTGCCTCAAAAGCCAAAGCTCCCAGCTATCAGCTGTTATTTCATCTCAGCGTAGCAATATAATGTGGAAATCAAAATTTAAAATTAAGCGAAGAATAGAAATTGCACCAGATATGTGCCTATCTGTGCCTTTGTATCAGAGCATTCTGGGTTGTCCAGGGCCTCACAAGGACTAACACACAGTTGTGCATACTCACCCAGAGCCCAGCTTCCTTCCCGTCTCACTTCCTGTATTTCCTCCTCCTTTCTTGTCTTGCCAAGCTCCTATCTGAGAAGTTTCTGCACAGGTAAAGGTCGGGATACTTTTGCTGAGGGGAGAATTTGCCGAGAAGGCTCTTGCTCTTGTTGGGATGAGTTGAACATTTTACCGGACCATAATCTAACTTAGGATCCCTTACCTCTGCTCACTTCTGCTTCACGTGTTTCAGGTTTTGGAATGAGCCAAAAGGTGGGCCATATGGATTTCTTTCCAAATGGAGGAAAGGAAATGCCTGGATGTGAGAAAAATATCCTCTCAACCATCTTGGATGTCGATGGGTTCTGGGAAGGTATGTAAATGAAAGAAATAAGGCAGCGACTGGTGTATCTGGGGAGAAAGTGGAGTGTGTGTGGTCAGCCTCCATGATTCTGAATTTGCCACCACTTATGGAGTGCTCATGCTGTGAGATATTTTACAGTTATAGAAGCTGGGAGTCAGAAAAGTTAGGTAGCTTGCCCAAGGGCACCCTATATTTAAGCCTGATTTCTGATGATGGATCCCTGATCTGCTGCCCCAGCCTGAACCATCTCCCCCAGTTGTGAGGGGGCTGGGACAGGTCTGGATGGATGCATTGGCAAATACCCAGCTGTGGCTTTGGCCTCCCTTCACCATGCGTTCCTTGAAGAACTGTAGAGTGTAAACAGAGATTTGGAGGCTGTGGCTTTCTTGCCGTTTGCCATTGTCAGGTCCTAGGAATGGAAGGGGGCTGAGCTGATGGGAAGGCAGATGAGGGAGGTGCTCTTTGGGTTTGGGCTGTGTGTGTGTAGCGGGGGTCTTGTATGTTTCTGTTCATCTGAAAGAGCAGGATCCATAGCCATCACATCAGGTGGTCACGTTCTGGCCTTTATTCTTCTCACCCCTCCTTGGGCCCCGCTTCACTCTCCTCCCTAAGGACTATGTCTTGGGCACCTAGATACTCCAGTACCCTGTTCAGGACTCTCACGAAGCAGGCGCTAAGTACATTCTGTTACATGGAGTTGAGCGGCCCTGTGTGGCATTTTAGGGTGCTGTGTGCTCTGTGTCAGAGAGCAAGGTGGATAAGGTAGCCACCAGCGTCCACCAACAAATGAATGGAGCTTTGGACATCTCAGCCCTGAACTAGGTGACGCTCAGAAGACATGCAGTTCAGCTTGCCCTGCAGGACCCCCAGAGTCACAATAATAGCTGCCTCCTCCCAGAAATGACGAGAAGGGCACACATACTAGGAGGGAGCCTAGGATTAATTAGTGAGGCGATTTAGAGTGAACAAGCCAGTGAATGCTGCTGTGTGTTTCTATTGTGTTGTGTGCGGTCACCCAGGTGCTGAGCACTGAGAACAATGAAATCCACTTTCTTCCCTATTATGGGGTCCCTGGGCAGCAATTTGGGATAAAAGAAACAATTAAGTTTGAAGCAGGTTGTGCTGTCCGGTGATGAGTGCCAGTGCAAACACTCAGAACCTGGTTGGCTGGGTGGAGGGTGCTCAGCCGCTGGCACAGCAGTGCTGGAACTGTGACAGTGAATCCACCTGGGCCAAAAAGGGGAGCATTTCTTTCTTGAGGGGTATAACATACAGCTCACCAGATTACCCCGAAATAGTCCCCAGTGTGGGATCACTGTGGATTACTCCATGGGAGGTTTTGTACCAAGTAGCTGAAAAATGAAGAATCAGTTTTCCAAGCCAAATGTCTTTGGTTTAAAGAAAAAGACGAGAATTAAAGTGCAGTGAAAGAGTAACCAGAGGCTTGCCTTGGGCTTGGCGTAGCAAAGCGAAGGAATTGCTCACCCTGGGCACCGAGGCACAGACAAGGCCTGCGTGGGAAACGCCTGTCCTGTCCCTGTTTCCCAAGGTCCCTGTATGTAGCGCAATGCAGTCTACCACAGTGGTGCGAGGGCCTCCGTGCTGATTTCTTTCAACATGGGAATTTACTGTCAGCCCTGAGACATGGAAAGGTTTCTATGGGGAAGTCAGGATCCTGCTTCTCATGAAAAATCAGCAAATAACCTGGGCCTTTAACAACTAGCAGCGCTAGGCAGGATCCTCTCAAAAGCTACTATCACCATCTTTGTATGCCTCTGTGTCTTTGCCTGTCTGTCTGTGTCTCTGCAATGCATGCACAATCATCCCTCAGCATTTGGGTATTCCAGGATCCCCTAAGAAGCCAGAACCCTTCTGGGTCCCTTATATTCTTATATCTGATATCGTAACATTTGCATATAACCTACATATATCTTCCTGTGTACTGTAAATCATCTCTAGGTTACTTATAATACCTCACACAATGTAAACACTATGAATAGTTGATATCTATAATATATGTGCTATTACTTTGGGAATTTGACAAGAGAAAATCTCCATGTGTTCAGCTCACACACAACCTTCATAGGCTTAACTACATTTTTGACTTGTGATTGGTTCAATCCAAGGCTACAGAATTCATAGATAAGGAGGGCCCAGTTGGTAATTCTCTAGCTCTGTCTCTCGTTGCTTCTGTCTCTGCCTGTCACTCTGTCTCTGTCTCTCTCATTGATAAATATATATAAATACATATATATGTATATATATATAGATAGATAGATACCCACCTTTTTAAAAAACCAGTTGCTGTTTTCTCTGTCTGCCTCTTCTCTATCTTTTCTCTATGTCTCTTGTCTCTCTTTGGATCCACCTGCCCCCACTCCGCTTCTCTACCCACACCTGGCTCCCAGCCTCCTCATTCGTGTTACACGCCCACCCCATCGGGCACTGGAAAAAGTGCCATTAAGACTTGTCCCTCCGTGGCTTTGGCTGGCCCTCAGTAGTTGTCCACTGCAAATGCCCATTCACAAAAGGTAGAAGGTCAGAAGGGGCCACAGTTCGAAGGGGAAAGCCCTCCTCTAGTTCCCATGGCCTCACCTTTCCCAGGAATCAACAACCTTGCCGCTTGCAACCACCTGCGGAGCTACAAGTATTATTCCAGCAGCATCCTCAACCCCGATGGCTTCCTGGGCTACCCCTGTGCCTCCTACGAGGAGTTCCAGGAGGTAGGTCATGCTGGGCCCAGGAAGATGGCGGTGGCCCTGCTGTTGGTGTTTTGTCCCCATGGTTCACAACAAAAGATGTGTGTGACTTTGTGTGAATGGTCAGAGGTCATGGAAAAGCTGAGGCTTCCAGACTCTTCTTCCTGCAGGGACAGGGTGGACTTCAGGGTGAGGTACAGAACTGGCCGTGCTGGGCCGACCCCAGCTTTCTTTCATGACAACTCCCAATTTGCACAGAGACTGAAGGAAAGAACAGGTGGATACCTGTTGCATCCGTCACCCAGAGGCATCAACTGCTAACGTTTTATATGTGTGTGCATACGTGTGCTTTGCTCCTAAATTACATGAAAGCAAATTAAAGATATTAGGACACTCTACTCATGAATACTTTAGCATTTATCTCCTCAGAACAAGATCATCCTATAGAACAATGTTCAAGAAATTTAACTTTGATACACTAATATTCTCTAATATGTAGTCCATATTCAAACTTCTCCAGTTATCCAAATGTTCTGTATAACTGTCTGACTGCTGCCTTCCTTCCTTATCTTTTTCTTCCTTCTTTCCTTCTTTTCATCCTTCCTTCCCTCTCTCCATCCTTCCTTCCTTTTTCCCTCCTTCCTTTCTTCCTGTATTTCCTTTCTTTCATTTTAATTACATTGTATTTATTGTCATCTCTTCAATCTCCTTCAATCTCAAACAGTTTCCCATTTTTTCCCTTGGACTTGTAGGACATGGAAAATTACGAAGAGTCCCAACAGAGGGTTTGGTATAATATCCCACACTCTGAAACTGTCCGATTATTTCTTTGTGATTCTCAGTCAGTCACAACCTATCACAGTCTATCCCACTAAGATGTACCAGCTTTATTAAGTCAGGCTTTGGTGACATTTGATAGAAACTCGGCCACTAGGCACATTTATTTAGAAGCACTTTGTCCATTATTTGATTACACGAGTTTTGATTATTTGGTTAAGGTGAAGTCTGCCAGATTTCTGTATTATAAAAGTATTATTTCCCTATATTTAGGGGAAAGGTTGTGGTTTCTGTTGGAACCCAGTTAAAGGTTTGAGTTTCTATTGATGATCCTTACTTGAACCAGTTATTGCATTGAGGAATGCAAAAATTCAACATTTTAAAATATTTTCTCTCAAAGATAAAAACAGCCTTCAATTTACCTTTTTTCTTTTCACAACTGATTTTGAACTTGGCATTCTGAGATGAACCAAAGTCAAAGAGACCTGACATCTGATTCACAAGGCTGCGAGTGTTCAGCAAACAGCTTTGGCTGTGTTGTCTGTTACTGGTGCATGTGTATTCACGCGATCTCCAGCACCTGTATTAGACTCCCTAAATTGCAAAACAGCTATGCACACCATGAATTTGGGATGCATATGAAGTCAAGAACAGAGAAAGGAAAGACATACTGTCCCGTAAAGTCCTCGCCTGTTTTAAAGCACTGAATGGGGGCTAACTAGTCTGGAGAAATAACTCAGGTTAAAGTGAAATGACCACTATCTTGCCTTGTCCCCCTTTCTAAAATAACCATTGCCATTCCCATTTACTTCTTCCTAGAAACATTGCTTCCTTTCCCCTTTCATATTTTAAATTTATTACTTCCTATATATGACTTTTCTTCTACTTATACCCTAAGTTTTCAGAGTGTTTTGTTGGGCAAGCTGCAGGGTCTAACACAGTTCTAAGCATGGGCAGATGGTGCCTGGGTAGATAGATGCACACACATGTGGACAATGGGATGGCAAAATGGATGGATGAATGGAAAGATGGATGGGAGATGAGTGGGTAGATAGATAGACAGATAATAAAGATAGATAAACAGATGAAAAGGTGTATTGATTGATAGAGCGAGCATGTAAAAGGCCACTACTAACAGATAAATTATATATTTTTTTTCAATTAGAATGGCTGTTTCCCTTGTCCAGCTGAAGGATGCCCCAAAATGGGGCACTATGCTGACCAGTTTCAGGGGAAAACCAGTGCTGTGGAACAAACCTATTTTCTAAACACAGGAGATAGTGGTAACTTTACTCGTAAGTTTCCATTTTGCTCATTTAAAATCTTACAAATAATTTTGAAAGGTGTACCAGCCTTATTTAGTTAGGACCTTTGGTAGCAATTGACAGAAATGCAGCCACAACTATCTTGAGCTGTACCATAAGGACCATAGAATGGCATTTGCTAATCAATAAACTGATCAGCAGCATAGTAAAGAACAATGAAGGGCTCTGACTGACTCTCTGTCTACTCACGCCCAGAAAAGCAAAGGACAGCCACATCTGCAAACTGAAGAAGAGGGCCACTGAGGCTAAATCATTGCAAGTCCAAAAGTCACCCTAGTGACAATTATCGTACTGGTCCTACACATGTGCACACTGTTTTGGGGGTTGCTGTTACTTTAGCTTCTCACTAAAAAGTACAAGACAGCAAAAACCTAAAGATTAATTGGCTATAAATAATACCACATAATGTACATGAAGAAGAGCCTTATTGACCAAAAGAGTTTTAAATTTTGTAATGTGTGGCACTTTGTAAAACACTTTTCACCCACAGCATATCATTTAATCCTGTATTTGTCATAAAACACAATAGCTTGGCAGTATCTGTAAAGTCTCACAACATACTCCTTCAATCCAGCCACTCTGCTTTTCAGAATGTGCCATGTGTATATAAGAAGATGTGTCCAAGGATGCTCATTGTTTTCTAATAACAAAAGAGCGAGGGGGAAATCAAAGTGTCCACCAATTGGAAAACAGCCCAGTGCTATAGATTAAACACTATGATAACCATGTTTTAAAAGAATGCAGTTCATAATGGACAGAAGAGAAAAACTCTCTGAGACATTTTAAGTGAGAAGCCAAGTGAAAAAGCCACATCCAACCAACTGTCTTAGTTCAGGATGCTGTAACAAAATACCAGATATTAAGTGGCATATAAATGAGAGAAACTTATTTTTGACAGTGCTGGAGGTTAGAAGTTCAAGATCAGGTACCAGCAGATTTGGCTGCATATTGCTGTCCTGTTGTATCCTCCCACCAAGTAGAAGGAAGGCGAGAGAGACCTCTGGGGTATCTTTCACTAATTCCATTTGCAAGGGCTCCACCCTGTTACCCGGTTATCTCCCAAAGGTCCCCCTCTGCTAATACTGTATCCATGGCCTCTTGTATTAGAGTACTTTTATGCAGTAATGCATCACCGTTCTTTTATCAAGGCACATTTCCAGTGCTGAACTATAGTATTTCCTCCCCTCAGAATCTCCTCACCCCAATCCAGAATCTGAATCCCTGGGTCCCAAGTCCTTTGGAAGAAGTTGTTAGTCTCATTACCCCTGACTTCTCACCCATTGGGGGATTCACAGCTTAGAAAAAGAATGCTTAAATTGGGGTCATTGTATCAATGAGACAAGTTCATTGAACTGATTGTATTTCTTTGACCAGGTTGGAGGTATAAGGTATCAGTCACACTATCTGGAAAAAAGAAACTGAGTGGATACATCAAGGTTGCTTTGTTTGGAAGGAACGGAAACTCAACCCAATATGAGATTTTCAAGTAAGTTCTGTAGTGAATTGACAAGGCCGTACATTCCATCATAGATTATTCATGAAAGATTGGATATAAACTAATTTATAAATCTAGGCATCTGTTCTACAGAACCACTGAATCCTGGACTGTCAGAACTGGAAGGAAGTCTTCTCATTTAGTTCAGTCATCCCTTTTTTAAATAATTTAAAGAGCAAGACAAAGGACAGCAGGAAACAGGGAGGTAGATATTTGGCAAATGGGGAGGGGATTTAGAGCTTGAGAGAGTGGGGAAGGAGTAAAGGAAAAGAGAAATAAAAAGAATCGAGATGTGTTACGTGTGTGTACCTCATGATGTGTTATGTGTGTGTACCTCATGATGAATATGATTGTTATGTACTGCAAACATGTACTAATCAAAAATTTAAAATTTCATCCTGTTTTCCATATAAAAAATAGTGAGTCCCAGAGAGAAGGACTCACTATTTGAAATGAGTCTTGTACCAATTCCTTTTGGAGTGTTGATCGCTGACTTAGGTTTTATGAACACCAAATTCTCCTCCAGCAAGGTACAGCTACACGACAACTCCCCCTTCTCCAGCACACACTGCCCCCACGCACGTTAGGGCGCATGAAGCCTAGGGCTGGATGATTGTGGCTGTGAAGGACTTCAACCCCTGACTTATGCTAGATGTATGAGAAGCTTGGTAAAGATGTGATGAATGAATAACCTGCATGGTAAAATTAGATTCTGTCTTTGCATTAATTTTATAATTTAACATGACTTCATGCATTTTTTTTTTTTTTTTTGGTACCAGGGATCGAACTCACGACCTCATGCTTACTAGGCAGATGCTTCAGGCACTAAGCTAAACCCCTGGTCTGACTTTATGCATCTTTAAAGAAAAGACACTGCACCAATTGGTCCTGGAGCAGACTTACAGTGTTATCATATACCCCAAATACGTCACTTCTCTCTAAGGACAAACTAGAAATCTCAAGTCCAATATTTGCTAAAATGTGTTCTGCACAAATACATTTGTGTTTGGCAGCCCCTGGAGGTGTATGGTGTCATTCCAAGTGTTTGTAGAAAACCAACAACAGAAGCCAGTGTTTGGAGAAGCAATATTTTCTACTATCCAGACATTCATACACCCAACTGATATTTTATGTCTGCATTTTCAGGGGATCCCTCCAACCAGAAGCCAGGCATACTCGTGACATTGATGTGGAACTCAATGTTGGAGAAATTCAGAAGGTTAAGTTCCTCTGGAATAACAATGTGATAAATCTCTTCAGCCCCAAAATGGGGGCTTCCCAAATCACCGTGCAGAGTGGTAAAGATGGGACCGAGTGCGTATCTTTTATTCCATCTAAGTTTCATTATATCTATGTATCAATCTGTCCATGTATACCTACATATATCCAATAACCCACTCACATCTGTGTATCCATCTGCTTGTCTGTTCATCTACCCATCCATCCATTCCTCTGTCTTGTCCTGTACACCATGTGTCCGTTCAGACACCTATTTCGTCATCCTTCTGGACATCCAGTGAGCCTTTCATCTTCCCTTCCATTCACCAATCTACCCAACTATTCATCTCAGTTCTCACCTATTCATCTGATTTACTTTGAACAATCAACATTTTCCTTGGGCAATATTCAATTTGGAAAGGGCAAAGCATTGGTTGTGAGGCATATATCTAATGAACAGGCAAACACGAGATAGTTTCGTGTCAAACAACAAGGAGATTGTCTAGGAAGCAGTTGATGATGGGAGGTTTAGGGGTCTGTGGGACTCCTAGTTTGAGTTTCAGTTGGTGTCTGCTTATTAATGTAAATTGGTTGGCATGGAGACCGTAGCATGGGAGAGATATAAACTGTGAGGGCAGTCTGGCTTACAGTGCAAACTCTCCTCAATCTGAGGGAATAGAATCTTCCTTGGTAGGAGTTGGGAGAGAACATAACTGCTTTTGAACTATAGAAAGAAGGACACTTCAAAAGGACATAATCAGAAAACATTGGAATGTTAGAGTCAGAATGAAATAAAGATTTCTGTCTCTCATTTTAAGACAAGGAAGTGACATTTGAAGAGTCAAGTGTCTTGTTTAAGGTCACATAGAGAAACTAAAGGGAAAAATCTTGGACTTCAAAATGTTCAAAAACATACACTGAGAGCTGGGTGTGGTAATGTGTGCCTGTAATCCCAGCACTGAGCCAGGAGGATTGCAAGTTTGTGTCCAGCCTGGGCAACTTAGTGACTTAGTGAGACCTTGTCTCAGAATATTAAAGGGTTGAGGAGATAGCTCAGTGTGAAGCACCTGAGTTCAGTACCCAGTGGGAGAGAGAGAGAGAGAGACCTTGCTCAGCTGTATGACTTATCTTTGCTGGCTGCAAAATAGTTAATCATCCTGATTCTTTGATGTGTCATTGGAGGGGTCAGATGTGACAGTCAACAGACCATTACTTGTTAAACTTAGGTGCAGAATATGAGTGAGGCACAGTGGCAAGGTCCCAGGTCTTCTGATGCCTAACCCAGTGCTCTTTGCGTAACGCCCACCCACTCACACAGCTGGGTGGGGAGCTGGGGAGTCCGCAGTGTCTGGCAGTGCCGCGCACTGTGGAAGTGTCTGGATCCCACAGTAGTTAGCTGGGGGTGGAATTATTAGCACAAAATAGCTCACGCACTGTGTATCCCAAGCACCACAGTCCTTGCATACGGGCTTCCTCATCAAGAGTCAGCATTCTGAAGCTAAGTCCTGAGAAATCTGACTTAGCACATGGTACCCCCTTAGCCAAAGATCTGACAACGGAAGGGGAGGCCGGAAGTACCCTCACTCTCATGGGTTCATGATTGCCCCAACCTGACCAGGCTCCATCCCCTCCAAACTGATAATCTTTCTTATTTTTTAAATTTCACAAGGTATAATTTCTATACCATACAATTCACCCTTTCAAGTGTACTATTCCATCGCTTTTGGTATATTTACAGAATGGTGCCATGACCTCCACAATCAATTTTAGAATATTTTCATCATTCCAGAAAAAAACCCCACATCCCTTAGCCATCATTCCTCAATTTACACATTCCTCTTCCCCAGCCCTAGGCATCCACTGATCTACTTTCTGTGGCTACACATTTTTCTATTCTGAATATTTCATATGAATGGAATCACAGAATATGTAGTCCTTTGTGCCTGGCTTCTTACACTTACCGTAATGTTCTCAATGTTCTTCCAAACAGCATGGCTCAGTACTTCATTCTTCTTATTGCCAAATAATATTCCATTTTATGCACATAGCACATTTTATGTGTCAGTCAATAGACATCTGTGTTACTTCTACTTGGGGACTATTATAATGCTGCTATGAGTACTCGCATGTCAGTTTTTTATGTGAACCTATGTTTTCATTCTTGTGAGGATGCACCTAGATGGAAAATGGTTGTGTCCTGTGATAACTATGTTTAACCTTTAAAGGAACTGTAAGACTGTTTCCAAAGTGGTTGGCACGTTCTGCATTCCCAGAAGCACTGTGTGAGGGTCCCTCTGATCCTGATTGAACAGGGAAAATCTTACATGGGCCAGCAGCTGGGACACTGCTGGCCCCTGGAATTCATGGCTGGGGCAGAGCAACAGGCCCACCAGAGACTCCAATTCTAAGCTGGGTTCCATGTGGCTGATTCACTTTCAGTACATGAGGAGGGCATAAGGATAGGTGGTTGTTCTTTCTGTTTGGTGTTGTAGTGCTCTT
Source organism: Dasyprocta punctata (assembly GCA_004363535.1). Lineage (NCBI taxonomy): Eukaryota > Metazoa > Chordata > Mammalia > Rodentia > Dasyproctidae > Dasyprocta > Dasyprocta punctata. Next base: position 15,930 of record RJWM01023082.1, on the reverse strand, counting down.
CAGTCGAAGGGAGCTGAATGTGGAGAAGGGGTTCTGTTGACTTATTCAGCGTCACATTGCCACCAGCAAAAGAACCTCATGCTGTAACTCTTTTTCTCCACAGGTATAATTTTTGCAGCAGCGACACTGTGGGAGAAGATGTCTTACAAACTCTTTCCCCTTGTTAAAAGCATAGTGCAGCTTTTGTCTCTTTGTGGTAATAAATTGCTGAATTCATTTGGTGTGAGGTTGAGGTGTTAGTCTGAGCTTCTCCGTGTTCTACAGTCACATTTGGAAAACCACAATTATTGAGGCTGGAATCAAATTTGCCCCGGGTGATGTCTGGAATTTTCACCTACCCATCTCCACCGTGTGGCTCTCCCTTACACAATAAAGTTTTATCTGGTTTGAAAAGGGCATTGCTGCTCCCACAATTGCCCACCTGATTTGTAACATCCTATGGATGGGAGGCAGACATTGCATAAAAAGCAGCCAGTGACATGTGTAACTCCAGACTATTTGATTTATGCTGAAATCCATCTGCAGCATGAAGGAAGAGGTCATTTTCTTTAAAAAAAAATAAGTTAATATATGGGAGAAAATTCAAATAATACAGAAGGATAGTCTTATAAAAGGCAAATCTCCATCCATTCATGCCTTTAAATTGTCTCATTTCTTCTTCCCAGAGACAACTTAGGGGTTTTTTTTCCCCAGAAATAGTCTACATATACATATGTATGCATCTATCTCACATACCTCAACCCAACCACACTGTTTTTGTCCAAGCATAAATGGTAGAATATTATATGTACTGCTATGCAGCTTGCTTTTTTCATTAACAATAAACTGAATATATTCCCTAACAGCACCAAAAGAGCCTCTTCATTCTTCATAGGGCCTCGTAGATTCCACTGAATCAGGTACATGGTATGGATGGTAGAAGCTCTGAAGGAAATGTGAATGGTTCCCAAAATTTTCCTACTACAGATATTTATGCAATTCATATATCCTTTTATGATATTTTCTATTATATACACTTGTTTAATAAATATTTAGAATATATTTACTTTCATCAATATTGCCAAATTATCCTGGTGACTGTTGTATTAATTTACACTCTGGCAAACAACATGGTAGGTCAAACTATGTGAAATGGCCAGTTTTGCAGGCAGAGGCTCCAGTGATTTCGTATGGTTCAGTCTAATGTGGTCTGTGTAAAACCTTTGGCCAATTTGATTGGTAAAGTACTTTCCCTCAAATAGTGTCTTAGTTACCTTTCTCATTGCTGAAACAAAATACCTGACACCTGAGTTAAAGGAGAAAAAGTTTATTTACCTCATAGTTTGTGGAGGTTTCAGTCCATAAATGGCTGGCTCCAAGACAGGGTAGAATGGTAGAGGGCATCGCAGAGGAGAAACAGTTCATGGCAGGCAGAAGGTTGCAAAACAAGTGAGGCAGGGCCTTAACAGTGTCCTTCCGCCCCTGCTATATTATTCAGGCTCCCTAGGCAGGTAGCACTCACATTCTTATTTCTAGTGCCCTTGAGCCTAGCATTGCACCATGAATCAATCCCAGCATCACACTCTCTAGATCCAGTCACCTCTGAAAAAGCCCCACCTTTGACTGCATGAGGCTTTGAGGGAAAACTCGACACAACCCATAACACGTAATAATTTGTATTTACATTATTATGAATGAAGGATGGACATCTTTTCTATGTTTAATGACTATATTTCTTTCTCTGTGAGTTTTCCACATTCTTTGCCAATTTTAAGGCATCTTTTAAATATTATTTTTACTTTATAAAGTCCTTTCTTATTAAGAGAATTAGAATACTCTTCATATGCAAATATTTCTGTCAAGTCATCCTTCAGCCTGGGAGAAAATCAGAGGGAAGGGGGGGACCCCTGGGGCAGCTGAGCCAGTGCTCACAGAGCCAAGGGCTACCCAGGCAAGCCCAAGCTCCAGCTCAGACTTGGAGGGCTCTGTGGGTACCTGAAACTCCAGCAGTTTTCCAGATCACTGACCACCTGAGTTTCCCCTTCCCTGTCAGGGCCCGGTGAAGCAGCCAGGCCTGGGTTTCCAGCTTCTCTTCCTGGCTAGATACAGCATCCAGCCTGCATGGTCATTCTTCAGGCTTGGCATCTCCTTACAGCAGAGTCTCCTTACTGGGACTCCATCCCAGCCTAGAGTCCTGTGCATGCGCAGCCTCCCACTTGCCCCCAGCAAACTGACCATTTATTCATGTGCATTCCCTGAAAACATGGACTGGTGCCAGGTAAAAGCTGTCCTCTCAGAGCCAGGCACTCAGGGTATAGGGAGCAGCTGGGGGGCTAGGTGCATGAGTCACTTTTAAAATCTTGGAATCCAGAAATGGCCTTATTTATCAGATTTCAAGAATGGCAGCACAACAACCATAGCTGGAACTTAAGAATTTTGGGTGATTCAGCCTCCAAGATGTGGAAGATGTGAAGACTCGGTGTTCCTTTTGGGGGCAGTCTTCAATACATAACAGAGCTCAGTGTCTTGAGGTTTTCTGCATATTCTCCTTTCTTCCCTCTTTATTTGCTACTTTCTAGCTCATTTTTTGAAGCCTTATATAGCACTTAAAATATTAGCCTGGTGCAATGAATTAGGCCTTCCCTGCCTGAGACCTGCTAGACCTTCTAGATTCAATAAAACTACAATGTATTGGACAGAAGTACTCAGGCCTGGCTGCATATTAGAATCACTGAAAGACTTCAAAAGAAAAGCCCATGTCCAGGCTGTATCCTAGACCAGGCACCATTTCTGAGGTGGGGAGTAGTATTTTTAAAGCTTCTGGGAGATACACAGCCATGAGAGAGAATCAAGATGTGTCCTGCTTAGGGTTTGTAATGATGCTTTCTTTACTTTTTCATACAAATTCTCATAGTGTGTAGAGAGTTTGAACTCAGTTCTGCAATCAGGCTGAGCAGGTCTTGAACTGCAGCTTCATCTCTTCTCCCCTATACTCCCTGTGCCAGCTGCTCCACCCTTCTGACCTCAACACTTCCTCAGGAGTCATCAGCCCTGCCACACAGGGTGGCTGGAGGATGAAACAGATAAAGCATGCAGAGCACATGCCAGAAAGGCTGGCCGGCACGAGTTATTCTTTAAGAGTAAGAGAGACACTGAAGACAAAGAGGTAAAATAAGCCATGACCTCAGAGAAGGTATTTGAAGTGGACACAACAAAGGACTAGAATTTAGAATATTTAAAAGGAAAACACAACAGAGAAATGGACCAAGAACATGAGTGGTCAATCATATAGCAGACATTTTGTTTATGTTGCTGTAACGAACCACCCAGTGCTGGGCAATGTGCAAAAAAAAGGTTTACTTTGCTCACAATTCTGGTGACTGGAAATTCCTAATAGTATAGTGCTATCACCTGGTGAGGACCTCCTGGCTGTGTCACAGTATGTATGGCAGGTAAGTGGGCAGGTGCAGAAGCATAGTGTGAAGGAGCAAAAGCAAGAAAGAGTGTCAAGAAAGCCAAACTCACCATATAACAACCCAATCTCATGGAAACTAATCCAGTCCCGTGAGAACACTCATTTCTGTGGGAGGACATTATTCCCTCCCCAGGGTGGGACCCCTCTAGCCTAATAATCTTCCACTATACCTCGCCTCTTAAAAATCCTCCTTCTCTCAACCTCACCAGACTGGAGACCTGGCTTCCAGTGTGGGAACCTTTGGGGGAAAACCACATCCAAAACATAGCTGAGGTAATCTAAATTATGTTTGAGATTCAACCTGACTAGTTATCAGAGGAATACAAATGACACAAAGAAATAACATTCACACCCATCAGATTATCCAAAATATAACTTTAAGGAAGAAACAAGAATTAACCAAGACCCATATGTACCAACATAGATGGAACCCAAAAATATCCCATTGAGGAGAAAAACAAGAATCCCAAAGATACCACTAGGACAGAAATATCCACTTGGTGCATTTTCATTCACAAAATACTACTACTCATCATATATGTAGTTCAAAATATCAAACCATGGCCCACAAGACATTTTAGGACATTTTAAATGACCATTAATGTTTTATTTGTTTATTACAAAATGATTTCAAGAAAATGCAACAAAATGCCATCATTCCTAAGACACACAGAAAGACCCTCTGCAGGAGAGAGAGAGAGAGAGAGAAAGGGAGAATGCCAGCCCATGTCTGCATGTCTGTCACAACAAACCCTCTATCTTCACTTCCTGACAGCTTTGTCACTTGTCCCTGGTGCCATCCCTCTAGCAAATGGCACTACAAGCACAGACCTGGACAGAGCCCTGCCGGACCAACAGAGACCACAGTTATGCGCATGACTTCATTACCTAGCACTAACCTACCCAGGCACAAGATATGTAATCCCATAAAGTCTTTACAGAATCAAGATGTTAACGGTAACAAAAGTGTGATTTAAAAAAAAAAAAGTCATCTGCTGAGAATCAGGCATCTTCTTCCCATCTTCTCAGCCTCTGTGGGGGAAAAAATGAATATTTTACAAAGCTATTTCATAAAATGTCATGTTAAATGAATAACAAATTACTTTCTCTTTTACTAGCTTTTACTGCTAATAACCCCATTTATTCATGACCTTCAGAAATATGAGATATTTTAAATGACAACATAAAAAGAGTTCCTGTCTGAAAACCCAAACTACTTTAGGTTACATATTATTACTTATAAGTATAATGCGTACCAGCTTCACACATTTCAGCAGCCCATTTATATCTAGCTGGTATATATTTCAGTTGACATTTATTGTTCGCCTGCGTACGTGTCAAATTCCTTAATGATGACTCTGACAAAGGCCTAGCACTCAGTGTATATAAATTACATTTGCTACCATATAATCAGTATTATCTATTAGAATGCTATTTGTGACAAACCATGTTCAAAATAAAAATTGAATTGATTTTTGTTATTTTAATATTGTGCCACTCGCAGCAAGCCTTTGATTGAATCTTAAACACTTTAATGCTCTATTTTTGTTTGAGGCAGATCAGAAATGGAGTTTGTACTATTCACAAAGCTAGAACAATTTGTAAAACAACAAAATCAAATTTCAAAAAGCATCTTTATTTTCAAGCCAAGGGAATAAATTTGGTAAAGCTATCGTTAACGGGATGTACGACTTCACGATGAAAACCACAGACACGCACATTTAATTTCTATGCATCCATTTTCATCTAAATTAGATTTTAACTTTAATGCAGGGTCTGAAAAGCCTCTCTCAGGCCTTTGTTTCTGCCTTTTCTCCGAAGCCATTGCAGGCTTTCTCTCAGCTAATGCAAGATCCAAATCTTTCTTTGCCCCCTCTCTCTTGGCAGTGGACTTGGGCTGTGTGCTCAGTGCTCAGGATGCAGGAGATTCTCTTTCTGGAATCCCCCAAGGGGGTGTCTCTCAAAGGGGTGAGCGCCTGACCACATGGCAAACAAAAAAATCACAACTAGATTCTGGCTACCCCGTGCTTGAATGGTGATTTAATGGCAGGGGTGGGTGAATTAGGTCCAACTGTTCTTTAAATGACCTTCACATTGTTTACTGGTTTCTTACAGATTCAAAAGATGCCTATTTCATGTTATTTGAAAATTATATGAAATTGTATTTCAGTGTTTGTCAATCAAGTTTTATCTGAATACAGCAGGTACTCAATCACTTACATAGTACCTCTAGCTGCTTTCCTGCTGTACTAGTCGCTTTCCTAAAAAACACCCAACACCTGCAACTTAAAGGTTTTTTTTGGTTCATTGCTTCAATCTATGGTCCATTGGCTCCAAGGCAGAAAGAGCATGGCAAAGGGGTATGGCAAAGAAAGGGTGCTCAACCCATGGCAACCATGAAGCAGAGAGAAAAAGGAGGAGCAAGGAGCAAAAATGCACCCCTCCAGATCACACCCCCAGTGACCAACTTCCAACCAGGCCCCACCTCCTACCGGTGCATTCTACTAAACTCATCAATGGGTGGATCCACAGATGAGGATCATCCCCCATTATCCAACCACCTTCCAAACACATGAGAATTGGGGGGATATATTTAGATCTAAACACCTACTAAAATGGCAGAACTGTGTCATTGCCCATATTGCCCATGAAGCCTAACATGTTTACTATTTGGCCCTTTATAGAAAAAGTTTTCTATCCTGGCTTTGAAGGAGGGCCTTAGTGATCTATAACCTACTAAGGGAGTTGGGCTGAGACAAGGCAGGAAGCTGAGACAGCGTTCAAATAAAATGCTACTTTCAAGACTACCCATGCATTAGAAGAATTTTTTAAGACACATTCACTAAAAAGGTCCTCGTGGTACTCTTACATAGATAAAATGAGGAGGAAAAGAACAATAGGGAAGGAACCACCCCAACTTCACAAAGCTGCAAACTGTAACAAATGTACACGAGAATTATAGAACTATCAGAAATACCCTTGACCAGTACCTCAAAAACTCACAAAACTTGGGAGCGAGTTTCAGCAAATGGAAGTGGTTTCAGGCCACCGCTGAAAGACCTTAGAACCTGACAAGGTCTGAGGTAGTGGAAAGCAAAGGGGCCCACTGAAGGAAGAGGAGCCAAGAGAGAGTTAGCTCCCTCATGTGACTTTGAGGTCAGCACTCACCAGAAATGCCAGCTAAAGCAGATCAGCTGTAGAAGGTCAGGAGAGGTGAGGTGCTTGGTGCCTCTCAGTTTTTAGAGAATCTAAACATGCATTTCTCATTTTTTCCTGGAAAGGAGAACTGGTTTGGGGAGCACGATGCAATCTGGAGTACACTGCCTGCCCCATCAGCTGCAAAGAGGAGGCTACTAAGGAGAGGGCAGCTGGAGGATCTGCCTGCAGGGTCAGCATCACCAGGGACAGCTCACACATATGGGGTGCTCACCCTAGGCCGGGGAGCAGGGCAAGCCTGGGAGATTTTCAGGAGAAGTAATTTGCTCAAGGAATTCAGAGACCTTCTGGGAAGAGAGGAGCCAAGACTCTTATAACTTCATAGAGTGGGACAGGGGGCTGAGCTGCAAGGCTTGAGAACAGAGCAGGGAGATGAAGAAGTCCAGTCCTATTCCTTCACTGAATCTTTTGGCTTCTACCTTTGTGGTCTTTCCTTCCAGGTACTGTTAGCTGTGGTCAACAAGAAACAAGAGGCCTGCAAGTTTTACACTTGAAAAATGCCATGCTAAGCATTTTGCATGCATTTTTCAGTCAATCCTCCAAAACAACCTCAGGAGGAAGGTGTTAGCATCATTTTATTACAGAAAACACAAGTTTTAAGGAATTAAGTTTCCTGTGCAAGATCACTCAGCCATTTTGTGGCACCAATAGGGAGGCGGACCCACAATGCCTGGCTACAATAACCCTAACCCCATGGTGCTGGGTCCCTCAAGTTTATTACACTGTATTCCTATTGTTTATCTCCTCATCTGTTTTATCTTTTGGAACTCATTGTGTGAAACCATGACTCATTTATAAGTAGCTTATGTTATTGTGAAAATAACCAAGGAGATTCACATGCTATGAAGGTTCCATGTTCAGACCAGGCCTCAGTCTGCCTGGTTCTGCCACTTACTTTCTGTGTGACCCCTAAGTCAGTCTCGCTGTCTCTCTCCTTTTGCTGGAGATCAAAACCAGGGTCTCCCAAATGCTAGGCAAGTGCTCTACCATTGAGTAACCAACCCTACCCACACCTGCTTATAGTTTTAACCTTCACAACCATGCTACTAGGTAGGCTTTTTTGCAAAGTGGGAATTTGATGCTCAAGGGTTAAGCAAATTATCCAGAGTCATGCAGCCAGGAAAAAAAAACGCCCAGTTGAGATATGTACCATGGAAGCCTGCCCTATGCCCACACTTCACAGCTGTGCTTGAGTAAGGTTAAAGCCATGATTGAGATCCTGTTCAGAGGTAACTGGTCACCACTGTGGAATATGGGGTGGGGATGGAGAATTTCGGTGTTCCCACCCAGTGCTGGCTTTGGTGGCTCTTTTGTACAGACAAAATTGCCTTTTCTATCTCTGTTACTGGATTGTTGTTGTTGGTTTGGTTTGGTTTGGTTTGGTTGGTTTGGTTTTGATCTTACAGCTGAAGACTTTTTTTTAAAAAATTGCAAAATGAATTAGACATCTGCTTAAATACTGTTGCATGATAGGATCTTGTGGAGAAAGCAAGATGAGGGCAGGCCTGGCACCCCCGGGACCTGGCCCCACAAGGCCACATGACCCTTGGCAGTTTGAGATCCATCTCCTGGTTTCCCTTCTGGGAGGCTAAGGTCACTCTTTCATGCTTTTAAAAAACTAGAAAAAAAAATTGCCAAGCTTTGCCCCAGTCCTTTTAAGAGAAAGCCAACTACCTTCTTTTGAGGAATGGCTTTTTTCCCTTTAAATACATCACCTCCAAAAGGTTAACATACCTTTTAATTAATTCAAATACAGATTTTTCGGATAATGCTTTTTCCTGATTATGAAAGCAATACCTTCTGGATGTGGAAAAATCAGAAACAGCACAAAGAAAAGAAAAACGAGGGGCACCATCAATGAAATGGCTATTGTTAGCAATAGAGGTTAGCTCTCCTTTTCAATTAAACAAAAAATGCAATTACAGCGTGTGTGTCTGTGTACACATATATCTTCGCTGCTATTGTACACCATATGACCCTTTGTTTTCATGTACCGTGTCTTAAATATTTTTCCATAGCAGTATTCTTCCATCACATCAGTTTTTAAACAATTGTCTGTACTGTAATCCTGCATCCCGCAGAGATGAAGTTGTTGTTTTGTTTTGTAAGATAGTTGCCCTTTAAACATATCCTTGGTTGTTCAAGTGTTCTTAACCATTTCCGGGTGCTCAAGCTGTCTGGTGAATTCTACAAACCTTTTTTTAGAAAAATGTGCACACTAAAATAAGAAAAATTACAAAGGAAATGTTATCAAAACCTTAAAAAGAACAGACTTGTGTGCAATATCTATGTTTCTTTTCCTCCTATATTGAGTAACAGTATATTAGTAGTAGAATAGCAGTTCTCCTAACCACTACAACTATAAAATAGAGATGAGGTTAACATTGTTTCTAGATGTTTACAACAAATGGCTTATGATATAAAAGTATCTGCTTCCTCTGGAGTTGAGGTGACAGGTCCTGTTGTGTCTATTACTGATGTTTATTAACAAGGTAACTACCCAACTTCACTTGGAGAGCTATGAAAACAAAGATGGAGACTTTTTCTCCCTGAAGTTTTCCATCCTCTTGATTCTGACCCATGGCACTTTGGGAAGGCAAGAAGTCCAGACAAAAGTTCTTGCCTTTGGAAGAACTCCCATCAGCTTTGCTCTGTGCATTTTTGATCTGTTTGATGCCAATGCCCCAATTTGGCTCTGTTTTAGCTTTTCACTGCTGTGGCAAAATATCTGAGAAAAACAACTTACAGGAGAAAAGGTTTACTTTGGCTCATGGTTTCAGAGGGTTAAGTCCATGGCTAGACTTCTCTATTGTTTTTGGGCCCATGGCAAGGCAGAAAACATCATGGTTGAAGGGCCAGGAAGAGAAAGTTCCTCACCTATGGCAGTCAGGAAGCAGAGAGAAAGAGTAAGACAGAAAGTGACCAGGGACCACCCAGGTCATGCTCCATGATCTGCTCCCTTAAATTAACCCCCATCTCCAATATCCATTCCCTTGATCACTTCCCAACAATGTCATCAAAATTATGATCTCATTAAGATGGTTAATTCACTGATGAAGTTAGAGCCTTTGAGATCTGGTCAGTGACTTCTCTAGCCTCCACCTCTGAACATTGCTGTACTGAGAACTGTATTTGTCACTTTTCTGTGGCTGGGCCAAAATACTTGACACCCACAAAGAAAGGGAGGCTTATTTTTCCTCCTGGTTTTGGAAGGATTCAACCTACACATGGTCAGCTGGCTTCAAGGCAGAAATGGCATGGTACAAGGGCAAGGCAGAGAAAGCTGCTCAACCCCTCACAGTTAAGAAGCAGAGAAACAGGGGAGGAACCAGGGACAAAAATACTGTCTTCTAGCTCACGTCCCAGGCCCCACTTTCTATAACACATGAAGCTATCAGCTGAAAAGCAGTGGATTAATCCACTGATAAGCACAGAATCCTCATGATCGAATCACCTTCCAGAAGTTCTACCTCTGAACAAATGAAATTTTCAAGGGGGCATGACTTGTTTTAGATCTAAACCATAACAGGGACTAAGACCTCACTGCATGAGACACTTCCTAATTAAACCATCCACACCCCCACTCCAAGCTACAGAGCTGCTTCCAATATATTCCAAGTGCTGAAGGCTGCCTGGTGAGGTCAGAAGAGTGCCTGTCAGGGGCAAGGGGCAAGAACCAGAGTTGCAGGTTGAAAGATATCTCTCAAAGCCCTTCAGAATGCAACTGGTTTGGAAACAGGATCATTGTAGGTATGATTAGCTAAGATGAGGTCAGACAGGTTTCCAATCCAACAGTACTTTTGTCTTCATTGAGGATGGCTGTGAGAAGACACCAAGACCCAAGGAGAACAGCCTGTAACTGGGGGAGCAGAGATTACAGTTGTGTAGCAAAGAATGCGATGGTTGCTGAGGGGCTAGGGAGAGGCAAGGAGCCCCCTCTACATATCAGAGGGGTGAGGGATGAGCAACTTGATTCTGGACTTCTACCCTGCTCCCAGAACCGTGAGACGATAAACTTTTTCGTCTGAGCCATTCATTAGGTAGTACTTTGTTAGGGCAGCCCTGGAAAACTATTATAGCTGGTATCTGACAGCTGGGGTCTCCTGGGGTGTAGCGAGCACCACGGTGTCTATGCCAGTGTTGAGGACATGTCATGCCAGGACCAGGATAGTTGATAAGGACAGACTGCTCGAGAGGTTGGGCTGGGACTTCAGAGAAGAGCCTGGCCCAGCTATGAAGTTTGCCTCAGGGATTAGAAAGTGATGACCACACCCTGGTCCTTCTCAAGGTCAGCAACACCTGGAAAAAAAATAACCATAACATCCTCTGGCACTCTGAGAAGTATCCTCTTTATTCCCACAGGACAACAGAGGACATTTGTCATTAGTGTCATGCCATCACCAAGGAAGACAGCAGGAAAGAGTTCCCGCTGCTCAGCTTCCTTGTTACCCACTGGAGTGTGGGTGAGAGGCTGGCTGCTAGCCCTCTGCATACTTCACTGAGGACAGTGGCTCTAGATGAGTCTTCCTGTTGCCCCATGTATTGGGTATACGAGCACAGCCACATGGCACCGGAGCTCTGGAGTCCTCACTCTGAGGTCTTCTAAGAGCAGGGCAGTTTCCACCTGGAACAGAAGCCCCTCCACATGAGTAGCAAGCAGGTGGCCAGCTAAGGAGAGAAGGCTCTGCAAACATTTCACTGCCCTTTGAAATGCAGTACACAAGGCCTGGTGGCCCACACCTGTAATCCCAGCACTGGGGAGACTAGGGCAGGAAGCAAGTTCAAAGCCAAACTGGATTATATAGCAAAACCCTGTCTGTGCTGGGTGTGGTGGTACACACCTCTAATCCTAGCACCTGGGAGGCTGAGACAGGAGGATTGCTGTGAGTCTGAGACCAGCCTGGGCTACAAAGTGAGTTCAAGGCCTGTCCAAACTGCATAGTGAAACTGTCTCAAAAAGACAAAACAAACAAACAAATAACAAAAATAAAAAAACAAGAGACCCTGTACCCTGTCTTAAAAAGCAAAATGGAAGGAGGGAAGGAAAGAAGGAAGGAAGGAGGGAGGGAGGAAGGAAGGATGGAAGGAAGGAAGGAATAGCAGTAGAAAGGAAAGGAAGTCTTTCTTTACCTGAACTGGAGAAGTCTGGGTATTTGGCCACTGGCTTGTCATGCTGCAAAACTTTGGGAGAAGGAGCAGGAGGTTGTGTGGAGTCACCTCCGTATAGTCTAAAGTAAGAACAAAGGTCAGAAAGTTTTTTCTTTTAATAATAAAATAACAATCAATACAACACATGCAGGTGCTGGGAGAGCATGCTATATTTATTTCCGATTATTACAATTTACCCTAAAGGTTAGAATTATTGTCTCCATTTTATGGGAGAAGAAACAGACCGCAGGAACCGCCGTATACAGTGCCCAGGTATCACCTTCCATCCCCTCCCTCAGCATCCCTGACAAAGGGGCCCTGTTAGATTTTAATCCCACCCCACCCTACAAGCCAGCAAAAGCTCCCCAGTAGGGCAGTGGGGGATGCTGAGCTCTCGGGAGCAGAGCACGGCAGTGACATGTGAGGCCCTTCCATATAACTAATTGCACCCAAGGCAGTCCCAGTGTGGACGGGGCACCTGGTGACCCCAGCCAGTTCTGCTCTTCTCCCTCCTCCTACTGCCTGTGCCTGTGACCCAAGCCACACTTACTCCGCATAAGATTTCTGATGCGCTCTCTTGGCCTGCTCCTGGATGTTCAGGAAGTCTCTGTAGCAGTTTTTGGCCATGACAGTATACCTTGTGGCACAGCCCAGCTCAGTGACCCTGGCTCTGGGCAGGAAGCCCGCCCAGCCAGGGATTGGGGGCTCCTGGGGAGGTTTCCTCACATTCTTACATTCTGTAAAGAGACACCATGCTTCTTGAGGGCACTGAACAGCAAGCCATGCCCACAAGCTAGCTGACACCCAACAGCTAGTGTAGGTCTAGACTTGTGGCAGGGCAGCAGTCACCAGGTATGGTGGGACTGTGTGCCAGGCACCTGGGAAAGGGCGCTTTACAAGTCAGAGCTCATCTGGGTTTCTCACCATTGTTACCTCCCACATACGGAGAAAGAAATAGACTTGCAAAGAGATTCAGAGAGGCTTGACCAGTATCCCAGAACCAGGAATCAGTAGGGCCAGGACTCAAGCCTGGTCTGGCTGAGTTCCATGTCTTTTCTCCTAAAACAGACCCTGCTTCTCTCTCGGGCTGGTGAACAGGCTGCCAGCATTCTCTGGGATGCTTTATTTAATGGAGAGAAAAAAGAGAAAGCATCCAGGGAATCAAAAGAAAACACATCGGACTCAGTAGTACCAGGCACCTTTCTTTAGGTCATCACTATGACTCTGGCTGGCTGGGTGACCTTGAGCAAGTTTCACAGCCTCCCCGTCTCCTCCAGTTGCTGTAAGAGTTGTATGAGCCCACTAGTCTCGGAACCTCAGAGACAGCAGGAGCACCTAGTCCCTGCCCTAGATAAAGAAACTGGAGCCCAGAGAGGGGAACCAAGTTGCCTTAGATCACACAGCAAGTAGTTACAGAGCTGGGCTAAATCCCAACTTGGCCAGATATTCTTTGCAATGTTTGAAAAAATTTAAAGCACAACAAACATGTAAATTATCATATGTTCTTGAAAAGCCCCCAAAACAATGATAACAATAAAGGCAATCAGTCCATTATGTTTTACAGTCCTTTTAGACTTTAAAATAACCTAGGTCAAATCGTTGTGATTATGATATAATGAAGTCAACACTGTTGTCATTGTTTTTCGTTCAGGGCAAAACTCCTCCTACAGAACTGGTACTTAGAGGAGCTGTGTTCAAATCCACACTGACATTGGCATCTTGCTATAACCTCAGCCAAGCGGCCCCACCTCTGGCAACCTTGCTTTTCCTGCCCCTGGGAGGGAATGTTGTCTGGCTATCATCGGCTTCCTGCGTGTGGTTGGGGAATACCAATGTCCAGCATGGAGAAGGCAACTGAATAATGGCATCTGTGGGCTCAGACGCTGAAGTTCAGAAGCGCACTGTGATGCCTTTCTCTGAGTTCTCAGACCAGCCCCTTCTGCCTGACCAGGCCTGGCTCCCTCCCCTTACACGCATATCTTTCTGGTATGCAGAAACTGGGCCTCTCATTTTGCACGGAGTGCAGGGGCCATGGAGCAGAGCTGGAGTCTGTGCTGTCTGTGGCTGGCCTGCTGGGCTGCGTGTCCGGGGCCGGGCTGAGGGGAGGCTGGTTTCCGGGCACTCGTACCCAGAGTCAGGGGGTGGTACTGCCGGGCGTATTCATGCAGCACCCTCAGGACCGTCTCCTCAGAGCAGACGGGTTTCAGCCTCGGAGCAGTGGCCACTGCGCAGCGGAGCTCCTCCAGCTGGTCCTTGTATCGCTGCGTGTTCTCCCGGGAGGTTTTCAAACAGCGCTGCACATTGTCCTCGCTGGAGCTTTCCTGGCAGCTGAGGAACGGCACGAAGCCTGCAAGATTCCGTGGCACCGCGGCCTTGAGCAAGGCAGGCTGGCGAGGAATTTGGAACCCGCCTCAAATACCCATCATTGCCGCCTGCCATTTGGCTTCCTCCCCAGCCAACTCCTCTGTATTTTTCCAAAGGCCGTTAATACAGGCGGTATTGCTGTTTCCGCTGTAGCTGGGCCCTCCCAAGGCCACAAAAAATGACCTTGGAACCAGGGAGGAAAGCCCGTTTCAACAAAGGCAATGACAGTCATATTCTTTGATAGCAAAGCCCCTGATGTCAGCGTGAACAGCAAATGGGGAAAGCATTAATAGGCCAAAATGTGGTCTGAGGAATAATTGAAATTATGCCTCTTTTTAGAGAGAAAGCATATTTTCCTTGACACTTCCTAAATGCAATTTGGGATCTTTCTTGCTGGACCATGGGGAAATTGCAGGCTTATTAAAAGCAGAGACATATTACACAAAAAGGTAAATTCATTATCTGAAGACCCACCCCTAGGACAATTTTTCACTATTTCCCACAAAATAACATATAATCATTACAATTAGCACGAGTAAAACACAGCTACTTATTTAAACTGGATCCTGAACCCTAAGTGTTATAATATTGTCACAATAAAACCGTTTTTTTTTTTAAAGAACAATTGAGGAACACTGGTTAAGAACTTGGTTTTAATTGCAAAGTAAACAAACAAATATCTTTCAGTATTACAACCTAACATTTTTGTTTTTGTCCCTATGGAAAGAAAATCTAGCCAAAGCACTGACGGCAGCAACCCCCATGCCCTGAGTCTTGTAACAAGCCATATAGATTGACCTTGGCAGTGCTCAAAGCCTCCACACATCGTCCAGTTCCTCCAACCCATAGGAGATCAATAGATACCCTAGTGTCGCACAGAAAGCAGTAGAAACCTAGGGGGCTTGCCACAGTGGCTTCCCTGCCATCAGGGCCCACACTGATCTATACATAGATTCTATATCCTTACATGAACATGCATGTGTGTGTGTGTGCACACGCATGCCTTTGAGTCTAAGGATTAAGACATTTAAAAGAGTCATTGCAATAATTATGTGGTCCATGTAGTGGATTGCACTGTATCCCCAACATAGATCCCCTGGTACCTACCTGTGAATATGATCTTCTCTAGAAAAAGAGCCTTTGCGGATGTAATTAAGGATCTAGAAATGAGATCATCCTAGATTTAGGATGGGCCCTAAATCTAATGATCAGTGTCCTTATACATGAAAAGAGATTTGAGGCACACAAGCTTAGAGACCCAGGAGAAGCTCATGTAAGGAGTCCTGTGAAGGCAGAGGCAGAGACTACAGTGATACTGGCACAAGCCAGGGGCCACTTGGGACCCCCAGAAGTGGGAAAGGGCAAAGGAAAGATCCTCCCCTAGAGACGTCAGAGAGAACATGGCACTACCGACACTGATTTCAGATTTGTAGCCAACAGAAAAGGGAAAAAATAAGGTTTTGTTGTTTTTAATTACCTAGTTTATGGTGCCTGGTTACAGCGCCCTATGAAACAAATGCATCCATTTTATAGAATTTTTTCCCCTTACCTTGAACAGGTAGGTTGCTTACAGCCACTAAGATAGTGGCCATGTAGAGACTTGCCCCAAACCTGAGTGTGTCAGAATCAAAGTCAGTAGGACCAGGGTGAGACTAGGATCTTGGAGTAGTCTCAAGCACCTCGGCTCCCAAAAATAGCTGAGGTTAAGAGTGGAAGGCACATGGAGCCACTGGGTTTGTAACCCACAA
>RJWM01023081.1:0-32718 GCA_004363535.1 Dasyprocta punctata | reverse complement strand
ATATTAAAGCAAAAGCACCTAATCAAGGTATTGTATAGCTTATTAATATATAATTCATAAAAATAAAAAACAGCATGAAGATTCATTTCTCATCTACAGATAAGAACTGTAAAAATAAAATCAGAAAACCAACATGATAATACATCAATATTAAAATATGTTATTTCAATGAAATAAAATTTTGAAGGACAAAGAGTGAAAAGCAACAAATCATTCTTGGGAGGCAATGGACTGAAAAACAAGAGGCCAAGAACCAAAACTGAAGCTTAGAGAAGATAGCACACCATGGGAGTTCATGAAAAATGTCTTCAGACAGAGGCTGATTAGCATGTGGAACAAGCAATTAGAAGCAAAAATAAAAATCATTTAAAAATCTGATCACTGCTCTTCACATTGGCAAATTACTTGGGCAGCAGTCTTTAATTTTCAAACTGTCACATCCAAATAGAAAAGAGGAGGTTTTTAAGTTTAAAGATACAGTACATAGGTTAAGTGAGTGAATGAATCTTGTAATTATGGCATCTGCTTTATGGTTTTATATACATGTGCTACTGTTTGTGGGATATTAAAATATGATTGTAACCAATAACCCTTGTAGTTGTAGTGATCAAGCACATCTAGTACCAAAAGTTGAACAATAAGGAGTAGAAACTAAAAAGCATGCTACAAGACTCTGGCCTCCAGCTTTGAACGTATTTACTGCCTAGAAGATCTGTAATTTCACCACTAATCTTCTTTTCTATTATTGTTACAATTGATAAATATATATATATATATATATATATATATATATATATATAAAATCTATGGTTCACCACTTTGCAATTTAGCTATTTCATAATACATATGTCCCTCAAAATATTATTTCAATTTATGCTATTTTGCCATAAGCCTAAATTAATCTGTACAGTATTTCAAAGTGACACATTATCTTTAATTAATATTAACAATATCAAGAAATTGTAAAGTCATGTGGAAACCAAATATAAGAGAAGCAAAATGGAAAGGGGGTTGTATTAGTCAAGTTTCTCTTCCAGGGAGAATCCTGACAGCCACAGTTTAAAGGAGAGGATTATTTTGGGTCCTGGTTTCAGACATTTCCGCTCATCATAGCCTGGATCCAACGTATTAGTATCATGGCAAAAAACATAGTGAAAGAATTCATGGTACCCAATTCACCACATCCAGGAAGCAAACCAGAGGAAGAGCCAGAAAGGAAGAGACTGGTAACCAGTTACAGTCTCCCAGGTCACACCCCTACCACCATGAACTATCCAGACAAACTAGGAAATTTGTTTCGCTTACTAATCTTGGAGGCATCTCTCAAGTCATCAAGTTGAAAATTAATGTAAACCATCACAGAGGTGTTTGGAATTTGAAGCACTGGCTATGTGTCAGATGCAAGACTTCTCTGAAGACACTTGGGCAGTTGGGAAGGGTACAAAAAATATTTGAAAAATAATTTAAAACTTGCAAGACAGTTGGGATTTCTGATAACAGTGATTTCAAAACTCTGTATTAACTTGTCTCTGAAAAAGAGTGTCCTCGGGTTCTCAATAAGATCATAAAATATCTTAGGAAAAGGACTCTCTTTCCCCTAAATCTTATGATTTCAGATTTAAAGCTATGATAAATATATCTACTAGGTGACTCAGAGGAAAATACTACCTTTATGTCTTGGTAAACTTGAAAAATTGTAGAACACACAGAGAGACACATTCAGAGCATTGAAGTAGCTGGGAGTTTGTCTCAGTGGCTTAAGTGCCTACTGGCTGGTGTGAGGTTGTGAGTTCAATTGCTGGTGCCACAACAACAACAAAAAAGACTCAGAACATTGAAGTATTATTTGTATATGGCGGCTGAATAATTAGACCCACCTTTCCAAACAATGGGACTTGAACAGTACTGGATAGCCTTAACTTCCCAGGTAAAAAGAACCTGTTGGATTTCAATGGCTCCAAGTTTAGCAGATATGATGTGATTCATAGTTGTTCAAAAGTATGGAGGAAATAAGAATAATAAAAATTTCATATGAGAAAAAGAGAGGGGCAGAGACCATGATGGATAAGTACATTTATATTGCTGTTGATTAAACTTCTAAGACAGACAAAATGTAAGTTGGATACATGAAAGATATTAAGTGATATGGAAAAAAGTCTTTTCCATCTGCACTATAAGATGCATAAAATCGAAGATTATAAATTTACAAGGGAAAGATAATGATTAGGGATTACACAGTCGTGTTTTCTGGTAGTCAACCTACCTTGAAATATTGAAAGTGTTGTTTGTCTGAGTCCTTTAATGACCATGAACCCTATTGGTATTCTGTAACTATGGCTGCAACAGTCAGGGTTTGATCAGAAAAGCAGGGTCACTCAGCGTGAAGAGGGACTGACCACATGACTGCAGTCTGTGCAGGACTGAGAACTGGTTAAACAGGCAATATGAGACTGTGGCTTCTGCATTTGTGCTAGGGATTGAAGTCAGCAGAGTAGAAGCTTGAGAAAGAGAGGGCTGAAAAGGAAAAAGTGAAAACAGGCACAATGAGTTCGAACTCACAAAGATGGGCTGAGAGCCACATAAATCTCTTACTAGCTCTAGTCCTCTAATTTTGTAATTATAATAACTTTTTAGACTAATTTGGAATGACTGCTGCATTTATAATGTGGATCCATCTTTCTCAACAACCAGGAAATATTTTTCTAAATGTTTGTTACTTCTTTTTGACTATTGAGAGTGTTTCAATATTTTTCTGCTATGGGTTGTGTACATTTGTCATTAAATTTATCCCTAAGAATTTAAGCTTCTTTGTTACTATTGCAAATGGAGAATATCATTATGCTCCTTAACTGGTTATTATTTATGTATATGAAAAACTATTGGTTCTGTGCATTGTTATATCATGCCATTTCAATATTTTTTTCAAATAAAAAGGAATATTCACAACTAAAGTAACCTTACTTCTTTTTTTCAATTCCTTATACTACTAATTGGTTTATATGTGGTATAATTCCATTAGCCAAGGTTCAGTTATACCTTACACAGTGGAAATAAGGTAATTTCATTGTTTCTGATCTTTGGGGACACACATCTACTGAAACTTCATCACAGAAGATGCTAGATTTGGGACATTATTAAATATCAATGAAAAAGTCATACTTTTTTAAGATACTTAGTACAGTCTGTTATAACAATATATTTCACAATATTCAATTAATTCGATTTTCTGGAACTCATTTGATCTTTTTATTTAGAGGGATGAGGGTTTTTGTTTTACTGAAAAAGCCAAATTGTGTGGTAATCATTTATGGAGTCCCTAAAGCTTCTGAGAAATTGCCCTATTGGAATGCTTGCTAACACGTTAACCTGACACAGTTCATGGATGCAGGTAGGAGACACAAGGCTGCCAGACCAACACTGAAGGACAGCTGCTCACATAGAGAGCACTCGGCAGCTGTGTCACAGTATCTGGTGGCAGATACACAGCCAGTGACTTCTCTCTCAGGAGTTGAACACTAAGAAAATATGCATGTTTGCAGAGAAGATACAGAAAAAGACACACTGTCTCTGTCTTCCAAAACTGCATGCTATGTAAACATCCTTGAGAAGTGTGCTGGAGAACTGCTTCCTGTAGTATTTTTAACATGTATGTTTGTAATTTATATATTTTTTAATGTTTTATTAATTAAAAATATGATTATAAGTGGAGTTTGTGTCTTTCTCTTCTTAATCTCTTCGATTTCTCTTCTTCCTCCTTCTTGAGTACTACGTTCAGTGTTTGATGTATCCTTTTAATCTTCCACTGTGTTTTCTCAAATATTTTGATTTCTCATCTTTATATTCGCTGTTCCTATTTTCATTCTTAGCTTTCTTTATTGCCTCTTATTAAATATGTACTCCATTCTTTTCTCCCCTGAGCACTTGAAAATTGTGTTCATTTTTGAAACTATATATTCTCCTTCTGGCTTTTAATTCCTCAGTTCATTTAATTCTCTTTTTGCTTTTCTCTTGCATTTTACATTTTTATTTTTAATTTGAAAAAGTCTAACTCATGGTTTCATTTACATATTCAGCTAATGGTGCATTTAGTTAAAGAATTTTGTCGTTAAGTTTTAAGTATAGAAGTTGTGTTAGAATTTTTTCTCCAATCCTTTTCTCAATTCATTTGGTTCAGGTGAGGGTATTTCTATTGGTGGTAATTTTTGATGTTCATATTTTTGTTTCTTTTTTTAAAAGCTTTATTTGGATAAAGACCTCATGTTTACTTGTATTTTGTGTTTGTTCTCTCTTTTTTTATATATATTTTGAAAGTGTGGAGGATGAAACCCAGGGTGTTTGCACTGAGCTACATTCTGTCTGTTCATTTGTTTATTTATTTACAGACAAGGACTCACTAAATCATTAAGTTACCCAGGCTGGGCACAAACTTGTAATTCCTCAGCTTCCCACCATATGCTGTTATGGGCGACCACCACCATGATCCACTTCTCTCTTTGCTTTGAAAGTAATCGCAGCCCTATGGAAGGTGTTCCTTCTTTTTAGTATTTAAGAGAAATTTGTATTGACTCTTTTTTAAGTATTTGATAGAATTCAGCAGTGAAAATATCTTATCTGGCCCTGGATTTTTTTTGATGATAAACTTTTAAGTATTTGATAGAATTCAGTAGTGAACATATTCTACCTGGTCCTGGGTTTGTCTTTGATGAAAAACTTTATATTGTTAATATTGGTCTGTTTAGTTTTTTTTTTTTTCATGATTCGATCCTGATAAGGTGTATGTTCAAGAATTTGTCTATTTTTCCTAGAATATCAAACTTGTTGCCTGCAGTTTTTGATAATTATCTCTAATGACTTTTTGTTTGTTTTTTGGTGGTGCCAGTTTTAATGACTCTTTTTTCTTTCCTTTTTTTTTTTTTTCTTTTTTTGAGACAGAGTTTCACTATGCAGTTCAGATTGGCCTTGAATCCACTTTTTAACCCAGGCTGGCCTTGAACTCACAGTGACCCTTCTGTCTCATTCTCTCAAGAAATACTGGGATTACAGGTATGTGCCACCATGCCTGACTTGAATCACTCTTTCTGTCTATTCATTTGTCTCTTCTCTATCTTTTCCTTAGTCTGCCTAAAGTATTGTCAATATTATTTATATTTCTGAAAAACAAGTTCTCTATTTCATTGATCTTTTGTATTTTTTTAGTCTCCATTTCATTTTTTCTCCTTTGATCTTTATAATTCATTTCTTACTAAATTTGGTTAAATTTGGTTTTTTTGGTATCTTGATAGGCAGGTATATATTATTTACTTGAGATCTTTTAGTTTGTCTGTGCCTTTTTTAATTTACTTCTATCTCTTTGTTTCTAGTTAAGTTTCTGGTTAGAGTATTTATTTTTTATTTGTTTTACTTTGAACCTCATTTACTTCTATCTCTTTGTTTCTAGTTAAGTTTCTGGTTAGAGTATTTATTTTTTATTTGTTTTACTTTGAACCTCATTTAGTTTCCTTTTAAAAAAAAGATATTACAAATTCTCCATTTGACAGTCTTCTAATACTGAGTACTCTCCAGTTGACTTTTGGTATTTTATTTTAGCCATCGGTTTAGGTCAGGCTTTCTAGAAGCCTTTAATGATTGTTAGTGTGAGATTTTTGTCTAGGACTAGGAGATTAAACATTTCTGTGCACATGTCTTTATAATTTGTCCTTGTGATTTGTCTTTGTGTCTGTCCTTCCAAAAATTCTACGCAAGCTGCTTATTATTTCTGAACCTGTAGCCACTTTCAATATTTCAGCATCCTAAGTCCAAGTTTGCTGTGTGTCTTCATGGTATGTTGGCACTGTTTCAGCACGAGAGTGAGATCCAAGCCCAGGTTTCTCTGAATTTCATGACCATATATTGTTTAGAATTAATTGAGAGTGAAAAGATGACTCATATATAAAAAGGGAAAACCATTCTCACAGGCTTCTCTCCGGTTCAACCCTGGTATCCTGTCTACAGTCACCCTTCTACAGTGACGTACTGCAGGATTCTGCCTGCTGTGGGCAGAGGCACTATGTAGAGACCATCTCCAGGCTCCTACATTCTGCCCATGGTCACCAAGCCAACATGACTACAATGCTATGTCACATCATGAGTCCACAGTCTACTACGATCAGTACAGCACTGCGGTAGGACCTATGCTACTATAAACTACCAAAAACTAATGTAGACTTGAGGCCCAAAATTTCTGCCACCATACTGGAGCAGAAGTCTCACAAACATGAGGCACATGTCAGTGCTTGGCAGTGGAGCTATTCTAGAGGTTCTATCTACGGACACTGTTCTGGGGATTAGCTCTGCTAAGATTTGTCCATTGTTAAGTGTCAATAGCCTGACACGAAGTTCCAAGGCAAGGTTCTGTCCTAACCACTTTGTTCTAACCCTAGTAAATGAGTATCTTGGTCTATCATGTGCTATTTGAGATTGGGGTAGTTTTGGTGAAAACTGTCTCTTGGCCATCGAGGCTGATGTCAATCTTGGTTGCACAATAGTCTCACATTCATAAGGACCTGCACAATCTGGGTGGTAGAAAAATGACTCTAGGTTTAGGTGATGAACCTCGAAATTCAGGTCACTCTCACTGACATCTTCCTCATGTCAGGGCAAGTGTAGAGGTTCAGTCTTTGAGGTCAGCCTGAATATACTAATCTTTGTTTTCAGTCTAGTTTCTGTGATTCACCTCTATCATCCTCACACTGAGGTCCAAGACAAAGACCTGTGTTACATTTGGGCCTTGCTCCTCAGTGGGTAGAGAACACTTGACCACTTTGCCATCTAACTGTGGGGGAGGGGTGGTGAGGGTGGTCAGATGCACAGGTAATGCAGTCGCTTTAGCCCAGTCCTCATATTATCTGGAGTGGGAGTCATGGGACTTTGCCCAGCACTGACTTTCACTGTAGCAGGCCTAATACTGGGCTTCAAGTCTTAGGTCTATCTTAATAATTTCCATTACCTTCTTCAAACAGGAGACATATTTCTTCCTATTGGACTCCCTGAAGTTGGAGGTGGGGTCACATAAGCAACTCTTTTCTGTTTTTTTCAATGTGTCTTTTCTCCATGTCATACTAAAACAAATCATACATGGTCTCACACCTTGTTTTATTAACTCTTTGGAAATAGGTTGGTACCTGAGTAGCTGATCAAACAGGTGTGTTTGTGGAGAGACCATCCTATTGCCATCCTGCCCCTCCCCTCTAATTTTTTCCCACTTTTTCATTTCAGTAAAAAGTAACAATTTCATTTTATTTTCAAAACAAGAATTCAAAACTGAGGGGAGGGCTACTGTAGCATACAAACAAGTCAACATTAGAGGCTGCCACTGAAGGCTCTGAATTTGTAAGTCTAGTATCTATTTGTCTAAAGTTTTGTCAATCATGTTCCAGTACCTTGTAAATTGTTTATAGGGTGTCTTGGTTATTTTTCTCTCTTCTCTGGAACACTTGACACCCAAAATGAAGGAAAGAAAAGTTTATTTTAGCTCACTCTTTGTGGAGGTTTCAGTCCATCATCAGCTGGCTCCAAGGCAGGGTGGCATGGCACAGAGGCAATACTTCAAGCTGTAGTCAGAGCAAAAGAGAGGAAGAGCAAGCCTCTTCTCCTTCCTTATGTTGTAAGCAGGTCACCACCCACCCACGCCCATCTTCAGGGCGGGTATAGCACTCACAAAATCTCTGTGCCCTCCTCTTGCACAGGATGAGGATATTTACAAAGTAAGGATCCTGGTTCCCCGCTGAGTCTCTCAGTTAAACTTCTAAAGTCGTCAAGTTGCAATGTATCAACCATAACACAGGGGCTTATCTATCTGCTACAACCAAACAAAACAACTTCTGAACTTCTTTGGCCCTCTCAAGACCTTTGACTTCCTCAACTCGGCACCACAGAGTTGTGTATCAACATCAACCTTGCTGATGCAGTCATCTCAGGACTGAAAGGGCTGCAATTAGCAGAGGCAAAGCTGACTTACAGGGTAGCAAACAAGAATGCTGTGTTGAGCGCTGTGCATCAGCACCAGTGACCCTGAAAGTGCTGGACATCGCAGGCTCACAGGTGCAGAATGGCCGTCACTGGACTGCGGCCCGGTGCCTCTTGAACATTGAGGACAAGCAGATCACGGAGGAACTTGCAGATTAGTGCCCCAAGTAAGTGCTCCTCGAGTTTGTTCATATCTAGTGGTCGCTGGACAGCCTCCATGGGCTCCACTAGGGAAAAAAAGGTGTTCGTGGAGTTTGCCTCTGTTCAGTTGTCAGAAAGCCAGGCAGGACCCAACCAGGCCCAAGTTTGCCCACAGAGTTGCTGTCAGCAAACACTCTAGGCTGGACTAGGAAAGTAGGACAAAACTGACTGGCAGCGTCTCCCCTAGTCACTGTTGTACCAGCTTTGTCATCTGAAGGTAATGGGCAGAGACTGGCAGTTACAGCTGCAGCAATTAAAGGTGGCGGTGGGTGTGGGGCGTAGGGCAGAGGAGACTGCAGAAGTGTGCAGTCGGGTCTCACACAAACACGCGTCCACACGGACAGAGTAGGGAGGGCAGGATGCGGAGGACGTGTGTGGCAGGCTGGTGAAGATCGCTGTGCTGCCTTTTGAAACAGCCTCTCCATTTTTGCATACCCCATTTTTCCTCCCCTTGCCCATGGTAGAAATATAGTGTGATTATATTTTAGGATTAAACTATTGTGAACTCTGTGTGTGTGCATGTGTGTGAGCGTGCCTGTGTTTGTGTGTGTGTGTGCACACATGCTCTGTCCTCTCCCTTTCTAGGAACGTACTTCCTATCCTCTGACTGCAGCTATTTCCTGATGCCGTACCTCGTTTCTCCTGCAGTGATTCTTTCCTTTTTTAGGAGATTTGATCTCAACTCCCAGCCCAGTAGCCTTCACCCCTCTCCTGTTCTGACAATTTCATGTTTGCTAATAAAATTTGGACATTAAACTTTTGGTTGTTACTTTAAAAATATTACCATTTCTTACAAAAATATTTAGCCTTTTTGTAATATCTACTGAGAGTTTTCTCGCTTCATGGTCATTAATTTTATGTGAAATGACTGTCATGATCTGTATAAACTAATATTTCCTATTTTAGTTTTAATTTCAAGGTATTATTTTTATGAAAATAATTTCTGATATTTTAAATTCCAGAGGTTCACAAGCAAGCAAGTACTTCTAGTTTAATTGATAGTTAGTCTTTTTCATTTTTTTCCTAAAAAAACTTGTTTTCTAAAAATTTTACTTTCGAGATCTTTCAAATATACCATTTCACTACAAAAGACAATTAATGTTTTTTCAGATTTCAGAAATAAATCATGAATCTCAAATTTTACTCTGTTGCAATATTTTCCAATGAAAACATTCAAGTAATTCTCAGAACATCCAAATATTTCAGTTGCTAAGCAACTGCTAATGAATTTTCCACCAAAAAGGTTTCAGACCAGGCCTCTAACATCAAATATTCACACAGTCCTTGATGCCTTTGCGAAATGTCCCTCTACTGTAGCATGAAAAAGTTATTGCAAATAATAAGTATAACTACAGGTTACAAATACAAGATTGAGAAAAAGTAAGCAAAATAATTTTAGTTTGCTGTTCTTGAACAAACAGTTTCTTTTATAACTATTTCTTAGGAAGATGTAGATAATTTAACAAAGATTTTCACTCAGCTTTAATTAATTTAAAATAATTCATCAATATTTTAAATTTAAGTACATTATAAAGCTATTTAAAATAAATGCAATATAGTTTTTCATAAAAGGTAAAGTAAAATTTTAATGGAAATGATTCTGATTTCCAATATTATTACTTTAATCCACAGATGACAGATAGATAGATAAATAGATAGATTCAGATGTTTTATCATTAGATGTTAATACAATATAGTTGCTGCTGGCTAAATTTTCATCAGATACACTTTTATACTTATGAACTTTATTTTTAGTATCTTAGTTTTGAGAAATGATATTTTATAAACTTTGAACTAAAAAAATAGTACAATCATTTATAACTTGATTGAGCTGCAAGAAGTACTTTTATACTTCTGGAAATTATTTTCATACATTATAAGGATACAGCATTACATAATGGAAAGAGAAGGTAGCTTTCAATCTAGTTTAATGATTTCTAGACAAATAACATGATCCAACATCAATGTCTTTATCTGTAATATTGTAAAATAGGTGGAGAAACTGTGCAAAGGGTTATCATTAACAAATAGCATCCTCATCATAACACTTTATATACTCTACACTAATTGTGTGTATTACATTTATTTTAAAGTGTGTAATATGCTGCTTTCACTTAATTACTACCTCATAATAGTGGTAGACATTGAGCCAAAAATAATATATTGCTTCTATATATATTTAGCAAAATGTTAAATAATTTTGCAACTGTGCATTCCAGAAAACAAAGTCTCCTTTCTCTTCCCTGCCCTCCCTCTCCCTTTCTCATCTCTACCTCTGCCTGTCTCTACCTTTCTACTTTTGTCTCCTCTCTTTCTCCAAAGGAAAGTGTATTTCCTTGGAACACTATAATTCTTACCTCAAGTAATGTAGGTATTTTAATGTGTCTTCAAAAACTACCCTCATTTATTTAGTGATAACTGGGGTAGCTTTCTTGACTTTGTATCAGCTCTCCCCAGGGCTGCACAGGATACCTTTAAGGAATTCAGACTCATGCAGAAAGAGCTGACATAAAGACAAGTAATAGCTATCCAGCATGACAGATATTGTCATAAGAAAAATGTGTGCTCAAAATGATAAGAAATGTCAACAAATTATTAATTTGACTTTGACATGTGGTGCCATAGTCGAGCTATGCTTAGAAGACTAACAGAAAAAATACTGGTGAAAGAGGGGAAAAATGTAAGTCATGAGAAAGAGAAGAACAAGATTAGGACCAGAGATGAGCAAAAGCATGATCTTGGAGAAGGAAAAAAAAGTCAGGGTAGTTTCTGAAAGTAACATAAGTAGATTAGAAAACAAGTAGAATTTGTATAGCTGACATTGTTTTATTGTGTTTGTAAAACATTATCAGAGGAAAGTGATTCATAGGCTAGAAAGTGTATATGCATGAGGAAAGACAGGCAGGGAAGAAAAGGAGTACCAAAATACTCCAGGAAGACAGCAGGTTGGTAGATGTATGCCACATGGCCAAAATCAATGCTTTAATTCAGGGTTCATGAAGGAGATGAAAACCCCAACAAATATTTAGAACTGTCCTACATGAGAATTCCAGGGGACACTTTTTGTTATGGATTGTGTCTAGACATTCCCCCAAAACCTCTGTGGTCATAGATGGCTATGTTTGATCTAGAATGTGTGATACTGAGTTTAAGGATGTGATGTTGGGATTGGTTCATGGTGAAATGGCAGGATTAAGCATGCTAAGATTAAGGGTGTGAATGCTACCTGCACCTTGGCAGGTAGCCTGCATAAAATATAAGGGATAGAAAAAGTGTTGTTGCTGTCACTTGCTACTTACCTACTTCACTGCTTGCTGGCTTTGACTTTGCTGCCCCTGTATACCATGAGCTGTCTCTTCTCCATGACATCCTTCTGCCCTGTCACCCTGCCTTGTTGCCAGCTAACTATGACCTGAAACCCCTACAATCTGTGAGCTACAATCAACCTTTCCTTCTTTAACCTTGAGTATTGGGTATTTTGTCTCAGCAGCAAGAAAAGTTACTAAGACACCTCTACAATGTCAGCCAAAAAAATCTCATGGACTATTATTTAGTAAGGAATTTATGTTTTCAAAGTGTTGCTGTATTTGTTAAGGCTGAGCATTGGTGATCATGTTTTTGTAGAATAAGTTATTTTTCTGTGAGAACAAAATGTACAGAATGTGTTAATTTGTCCTCTGATCATGGGAATATCTTGCATAGCTGAAATTAGCTATCTCCCAGAATTTTACAGACTTTCCAGGAAGATAGTAGAGTAGGAAGCAGCAGATAAAAAGCCTCTCGGTGAGACACCATCTGGATACGGGAGTATACCATCTTGAGGAGGGCAAGAAGGAAGGAAGTGGGCCTCTTGGGCCCAGGAAGAGTCTGAAGTCTGAATTGAAGCCCATAGAGAGAGTGAAAAAAGAAAAACTTCAATGAAGAAGAAGGCAGTAGCCGGTCGCTCCTGCAACCGGAGCAGGACTCACTGCATGCAGGGAGCTGGTGGAACCTGGGATTGGGTGGTCATGGTGTCGGTGACAGCTGGCAACCCTGGGGGCCTCTGCAGAGAGATGCAGCAGTGGAGAGGAGAAGCAGACGCAGAGGACTGTGTTGAGTGCAGGGGACTCTGTCCTCCCGCAGGAGAGAGCAACTGACCAGGAGTCATTTTGGAGTTGGGCCAATTAAGCCCAAAATGAGAACTGTTGCTGGCTTCCTCCAGCAGCTCCTAGCTGGGCACAGATATGGGAATTGCTTGAACTGCAGCGAGCCCAATGAGTTTGGTTCCAGGGCAGGCCTCCTAACGTTGTCTACTACTCCATCATAAAGCAACTGCTGGCTTGCAGGGATACAGTGTCACGATTCAGGATGCTGTCTCCACAGGCTGTCTACTAGTGAATCCAGAGAGAATCCTGGAAGTGGACGTTGTTGTTGTTGTTGCTTTTGTTTTTGCTTTTATTTTCTTCTTTTCTTGTTTGTTTGTTTTATTCAGATCAAATTTTTATTTTTTTCTTTCTCTTTCATTGTTTTCTTTCCTTTTTTTTTTTTTTTTTTTTTTTTTTTTTTTTTTTTTTTTTTTTTTTTTTTTTTTTTTTTTTTTTTTTTTTTTTTTTTTTTTTTTTTTTTTTTTTTTTTTTTTTTTTTTTTTTTTTTTTTTTTTTTTTTTTTTTTTTAGTGTGATGGTGGTTTCTGGCCTCCTTGTGGGTGTGGTTTTGTTCCATTCTATCTTTTGTCTCTTCCAGCTCTCTTTTCCTTCAGTCTTCTACATTGATTCCCCAAGTAGTTGGGACCTATCTTTGTCCTCCAACCTACATGTAATCTATTTCTCTTTTCCCACTTCTCTGTTTTCTCCTTAATCTATTTTGGGTCTTGACCCTTAAGGACAGAATCAACATATTGTGGACTTACGTTTTGTATACGATTATATTGCATTCTGTTGTATGGTCACAAATTCAGTTTATATGATTAAGGGTTGCAAATCAGGGGTTGGCTCAGTTTATTATTTTGTTGGTTGTGTTTGGTGCTGTGGGTGCCACTACAGCCAAAATTGACATGATAGGTCTGGTTAACTGTTGGCCCTAATGGTCCAGGACTGAGATTGAGTGGGGGTCATGGAGTATCCTGAGGCATGATGTCAAAGAGTCAGGGAATAGACTAGGTGAGCAATAGCTTCTCATCAATAACAAACTGAGGAGGTGGAATCTTTCAACAGACTCAGAGCCCAGGAACCAGCTACATCTGGAGATACCTCAGAGAAGTGATCATCACCTGGGTGTCTTTAATACCACCAATAAAGTAACCCACCATAGGCAACTAATAAGTATCATTCAAGGTTCAAGGAGATATCCAGGAGAATAAAAACTCCTTTGAAAGTGTTTGAAGTGGATAAGGCAAATGTGAGGACAAGATCTCAGATATTGAAGACAGGCTTGCAGTTAGTGACCAGGAAAAGAAAGATTTCTCAAAATGAGAAAGGGAAAATGAGAAATCAATCCAGCAGCTGCTAGATGAGACAAAGAAGAATAACCTAAAATTAATTGTAGTCAACAAACAAGCAGGAGATACCACAAATGACTTAAAAACACATTCACAAAACACCGTGACAGAAAACTTTCTTGGTAGAGGAAAAGAATTTGACATACAAATAAGTGAGGCATAAAGAACTCCAATTAGCAGTTATCAAAAAAAACTACATCCAGGCATATCACAGTCAAGATTCCAGAAATTCAACACAAGAATAGAATCTTAAAAGTTGTTAGGGAAAAGAAACAAATCACTTATAAAGGAAAATCCATCAGAATTACAGCTGACTTCTCAGCACAAACTCTCAAGTCAAGGAAAGCTTGGAGTGAAGTACTCCAAGTTCTAAAGAAAAACAACTTTTAACCCAGATTGATGTATCCAGCAAAACTATCTTTCAAAATAGAAGGAGAAATAAGATACTTCCATGACAAAGAACATCTGAGGACACTTATGACCACCAAACCAGAACTTCAAAATGTTATGAAGGACACTTTAGAAAGAGATAAAAAAAGATCACAACTCCATGAACTGCAGCAGAAGGAATTCACCAGGAAAGGCAAACTATTAGAGAGAATGTAGAAAGGAAAAAAAAAGAGGGGAGAGCCAATAATAGGAAAATAACATAACAAGGAAAAGTCAATACATATCAGTTTTAACCATTAATGTTAATGGTCTCAATTCACCAGTCAAAAGACACAGACTGACAGAATGGATCAAGAAGCAAGATCCAACAATATGGTGAATACAAGAAACACATTTAATTCAAAAAGAAACTCATAGACTGAAAGTCAAAGGATGGAAAACAATACTCCATCCAACAGAATTCAGAAAAAAGCAGGGGTTGCTGTTCTATTTGCAGATAAAGTCAATTTCAAGCCAAGACTGATTAAGGGAGACAAAGAAGATCACTATATGTTGGTAAAGAGAACAATCCAAGAAGAAGAGACAACAATCATAAATACATATGCAACAAATATTAGTTCACCCAGTTATATAAAACAATTATAATGGACATGAAAAATCAAATAAGCCTTAATACAATGGTATTGGGAGACCTCAATACCCTGCTGTCACAAAAAGACAGAACAACTAGACATAAAATCGTAATGAAATATTAGAACTAAATAAAACTTTTAAGCAAATGGAGTTATTAGATGTCTATAGAGTCTTCTAACCCACAACATCAGAATACACATTCTTCTCAGCTGTACATGAGACATTCTCCAAAATAGACCATATACTGGCTCATAGAACATGCTTAAGTAAAAGTAAAGGAATTGAAATTATCCCATGCATACTATCAGATCACAGCACAATGAAATTGGAAATCCATGCCAAAGGAAACCACAAGAACTTCCTTAACACATGGCAATTAAATAGTACCCTACTGAACAACCTATTGGTCACAGATGAAATTAAAGAAGAAATTAGATAGTTTTTACAGTTAAATAACAATGACAATACAACATACCAGAACTTGTGGGACACAACGAAAGCGGTCTTAAGAGGAAATTTATTGCAGTATGTACTCATATCAGGGAAAGAGAACAAGCTCATATAAACAACTTAGTGTTGAACCTCAAACTTCTAGAAAAAGAAGAGCAGACTAAACCAGAAGCTCATACAAGGGAGGAAATTACAAGGTTCAGAGCAGAAATAAACATGCTGGTGACTAAAAAAGCGATACAAAGAATCAATGAATCAAAGACTTGGTTCTTTGAAAGATTAAATAAAATCAACAAACCCTTGGCCAACCCTATCCAAAAAAGCAAAGAAAAGACTCAAATCTATGCAATTGGAGTGAAAAGGGTGAAATCACAACAGACCCTGTAAAAATCCAGAAAATCATCTATACCTACTTTGAAAATTTGTATTCTAATAAGATGGGAAATACAGAAGAAATGGACAGATTCCTAGGTACATATGAATTACCAAAACTGAATCAAGAAAATATAAAAATCCTAAATAACCCAATATCATTAAATGAATTTAAAGATGTAATTAAAAACCTATCAACAAAGAAAAGTCCAGGCCCTGATGGATTCACTGTTGAATTCTACAAGAAATTTAGTGAAGACCTAGCACCACCACTTCTCAAACCCCTTAATGAAATTGAAAGGGAAGCAATACTCCCAAATTCATTCCTGGATGCAAGCATTACTCTGATTCCAAAACCAGAGAAGGACCCAACTAACAAAGAGAATTACAGGCCAGTCTCCCTAGTGAACATTGACACAAAAATCCTCAATAAGATACTGGCAAACAGACTGCAGCAAATCATCAAAAAGATTGTACACCATGATCAAGTGGGATTCATCCTAGGGACGCAGGGATGGTTCAGCATATGTGAATCCATAAATGCAATATATCATATTAACAGAGCCAAGGATAAAAATCATATGATTATCTCAATAGATGCAGAAAAAGCTTTTGACAAAGTCCAGCACCCATTCATGATAACACCCCTACAGAAAATTGGAATAGACAGTCTTTATCTCAATCTGATAAAAGTCATGTATGACAAACCAACAGCCAACATCATACTAAATGGACAAAAAACTGAAAGCTTTCACTCTAAAATCAGGAACAAGACAAGGATGTCCACTATCTCCATTCTTATTCAGAATAGTCCTGGAAACTTTAGCCAGAGCAATTAGACAAGAGAAAGAAATAAAAAGAATAAAGATAGGAATGGAAGAAATTAAACTATCATTATTTTCAGATGACATGATACTCTACTTAGAAGATCCCAAAAACTCCACCAAAAGACTTCTAGATTTAATAAGCAGATTAAGTAATGTATCTGGTTACAAAGTCAACAATGAAAAATCATCTGAACTACATAGTGCAACCCTGCCTCAAAAAAAATAGGGCCAGGAGTTTGGCTCACTGGCTTAAGCACCTGCCTGTCAGGCATGAGGTTGTGAGTTCGATCCCTGGTACTGGAAAAAATAAATAGCCTACCTGTACATGAATAACAAACTCACTGAGAGAGAAATCAGGGAAACAGTATTTTTTCAATAGCATCCAAAAAAATAAAATACTTAGGAATCAATCTAAAGAAAGATGTAAAAGACCTCTATATTGAAAACTCTAGTACTCTGAAAAAGAGATTGAAGAGAATGTTAGAAAATGGAGAGAGATCCTGTGCTCTTGGGTAGGAAGAATCAATATAGTGAAAATGGCCATACTTTCTATAAAGAATCTTGAAGCAACTGGACAAGCTTGATGTTTCTTGAAAAAATATATGTATATGTATATGTATATGTATATGTATATGTATATGTATATGTATATATACATATATATAATTATGCAATATCCATCTTGAATAACAGTCTTTTAAGGTATTAGGCTAAAGTAAACCTTTCACATTTCATTGCAATTGGAAAAAAAAAGAATTTTCCCAGGTAAAAATCCCAAGTCCCCTATATTGTCCCTTTTTTATATCCAATAGTAACCAGTATTAGAGTGAGTGGAGAATGCTAAGAAAAGTGCAGTGAACTAGAGGCATGTATTCTTGGACTGGGAAAGTGGAGCAAGTGCTGAAAAAATATAGAATTTTTATAACTCATGACAGAAGGATTAGTTTCTATTCAAGAACAAAGTCAAAAAGATTCAAATTTTGAAATATATAAATAGATTTTCTTTATTAAATAATTACACTGGATTTCTGTAAAATGTAAAAATATACACTGGTAAACTGTGAACGCAAGCAGAGGACTAATTACAAATCCGGTGTCACTACTGAAAAAGGAAGGATGAGAAAATTTGATGGGTCACTGCCTGAGCTACACAATGTCTAAGAGCTAAATCTTGAAAGCAGCATGTATGTCTGTTAGCAGTTGAATGAATAAAGAAAATCTGACTCTTACACAAGACAGAGTACTACTCTGACGTAAAGAAGGGTAATGTTAGACATTTGTAGGGAAATGGGTGCTCCTTGCTCACCTAACGTTAAGTGAAATAAATCAGACACATAGCTTAAATATTGATTTCTCTTAAAAGAGAAACAGTATATAAAGAGTAAAACAAAAGATAGGAAGTAATGAGAAATATGGAAAAGGATGCAAGAACTGGAGGGGACAAGAGGTAGGAGATGAGAAGGCAATGAATTAAGCATAATTAAGATATACATGTGCCCACTACTCACAAGAAATGTATAAAATTATATATAGCAAGCATGTACTAATAAAATAATTAAAATAAGGTTAAGAAGTAAAAATTATTAGATTTTATAAGCAAGATTCATAAAGAAGACTAATGAGGATCAAAGAACGTAGAATATTTCTCATTTTATAGGGAATGGAGTACAGGAACAGACATGTAGGCAAAGACAATCAATTCACATTTAGATGTGCTTTTTTAAATAAATAACAGGGCTATGCAGGAGGCAATATTTGGGCAGCATACAAAGAAGATAGCGTATGATCGTACGACCTGAACTTGAAGGGCTAGGTGGGATTTGTAGTAGACAGTTTTCATTATTGCGCAAAATGTCTAATATTCACTAAGTAGGAGGAAATTATTTTGGCTCATGGTTTCAGGGTTTTTAGTCCATGTTTGGCTGACCCTAAGGCAAAAACATCATGGAGGAGGCATGGCAACTAGAAACAGAGAGGGAGCAAATGAGTCAGAGAGAGAGAGGTGGACACTTCAAAGGCACACTACTTCTAGTAAGCTACGCCATACAACTGTCTTCCACCTCCTACCAGCACATTCAGATAGGAAACCATCAACGAGCTAATCTACTTATGAGAAAAGCAACCCCAACCCAGATTCCATCACATCCCAAAAGCCCCACCTCAGAATATATGTGACTTTTGGGGGACATTTTAGATTAAAACAGTAGCATGATTTTAGCAGATTGAAATACAGCAATCAGTATTTCTGTAATGGGACATTAGAAAATAACTCAAACCAATACGTAAACATCATAATTTGTGAAATACAGCTCAAATAATGCTTAAATGTTTGACAAACTGCCTGCCATGATATCGTTTTTAATTAATGATATTTCTTTTTTGATGCAGTATATGAACTATCTTAATGAAAATACCAAATATATTTCAGTAATGCATTGTTTTATATGTTGCAGAGTGTATTATTAATGTCAATTAAATCAAATTGCTCAACACTGTTAAAGCTTTTTGGAATTACTGATTTTTTTTCTACATTTTATATGAATGAGTGAGATAGGTGCATTGGATCTACAAGATAAATGTGTTTGCTTATTTTTAAATTCAATTATACCAGTTTTTCCTTCAGGCATGTTGAAATTCTGTTATTCCTTGACAGTCATATTCAAAGTTTTATAGTTTTCCTTGTGAAAAATACTAATTATTGAAAAAGAAATGAAGGTATCTATTTATTATATTGAATATTTTGTTTCTTAGACAATTGACTATGTATATTATAAATTTGAAAATCACTGCAAGCTTTTAGAACTATTTAAATAACACAGTAAAAGCAACAAAAATTTAAATTGATAGGGTATATTACTGTCAGTTAAGCCAGTATTTATACTGATAATGATCAATACGCAATTTACAGTAGTTACAAAATAAAAATGTTATCACTATAGCCAGAAAATTTCAATGCTTTTTGATATAGTCCAGCAATACATGTGAATGGTGTTCTGGCATTATTTTAGTTCTTAAACTAGCTCTTTTAAATATATTTTAGTTATTCATTGAATGAAATCATAGAATCTGCCCAAGAAAATCTTCAAAGGTACTTATTTTTAAATTAGTTTTGCTTTGAACTTTTCCAATTGATACGATCAAGGTACAGTCATTTCTTGATAGCCATCAGAAATTTTTTCCAGGACCCCATGTGTATACCAAAATTAGCAAATACTTCAGTTTGTTGCATAAAATTGCATAACATTTGCATGTAACACAACATATTTTAAAACATCATTAGATTACTTATACCTAAGCTAATTTAAATGCTATACAAATAGTTGCTATGCTATATCATTTAGGCAAGATTATCAAAAAAGTCTGTATGCGTTCAGCACAGATGCAATTTCTTTGATGTGTATTTCACATGTGCTTTGTGAAACACATAGACATGGAGAGCCAGCTATAACAAGAGCATTAGAAAGTTCAAACAAGTAAGACTGTAATTTATGCACAGAAATGCTAAGATAAGTCAAGTTGATAAATAGATGAACGACTTAAATAATATATAGATAAAACAAGGAAGATGGAAAGGTAAGCACAGAACTTGAGTAATCATCTTTTTCTTTTCTTTATAATATATCCAGAACAATGATGACAAGTAATAGATATAAAGCTACATTACTTACCCTTTCCTTTTTAGCTTTTTTTAACCAATTCTTCTAAAGATGAGGCTTAAATTTTATTTTGCAAGTAACTCAAACATAATACTTTATTCCTGTTACTTCTTATATTTATCATATTGTTGTTGCCAATGCTATGACAATGACCAGCTTTCATCATTATGGAAAACTAATGTCTATTTGTGAGCTCGTGTGGTTATTTATTACTTGTTTATGAAAGGATAGTTTGCAATGGGAACTAAAATAACATCCACGTTCAGTACTCTCATCTCTTAACAGATGGGTCTATTATATTTCAAGGCATTTCCAAAATCTAGTTGTGCCACGCAAGCAGTAATTATTGAGAAGAGATGAGTAAAAGTGGAGAATGTGAAGAATGTCACTTGCCTGCGAAAGAATCACAAAACAAAACAAAACAAAACAAAAGAATTGTGCTTCCTTCATTCTCTCTCATTTTTTCCACCTATAGTCACATATGGAGAATCCAAAAGAGCAGTGCTTTGTTGTCCTCAGAAAGAAAGAAACATTGGATGAAAGAAACTTAAATCTATGTAAACATATGTGGAATAAACTGTCTGACCAATTTGGGCTAATTTTATTTTATTAGATTTTGAAGTCTTAGTACAGAAATCACCAACCTGACATCATCTAAAACACCATAATTTCCCAGGGTAAAATTTATCCCAAAGTAAAAGATAACATGTAAATTTTAAATAGATTTTAACAATTGAAATTGAATATTCTAAAGTAGGAATAAAATGTCTATTTCGTGTTGCATATAAACTCTAATAATTTTTTTTTGAAATGAAAAAGTACTACAGAAAAAAGTACATGTAAAAAGATTAAGATTAATTTTGATAGTGTCTCATGCAGTGGGTATATATAATGTGCAAACGCAAAAGGTAATAAAGAGTGAGAAATTTCTGATGTAGGAAAGAGAGCAAAGATGTGTCATCTGCTCACTTTTCACTAGTAAACACCCAGGTCACTTTGCTCTCAGCAGAAAAACATTTGAACAGGAGGGCTATAGAACTGGACTAATACAGAGACAGATGGCATTTGACTTGCTGACCAATACCTTCCATCAATTCTGTTTCCTGTCCCGTCTTCAAAACACAGGCTATTTTTGAACACTTTTATGTTCACAAAAATATTGAGAGGCACATACAGACATTTCCAGTACAATTCCTACCTCTACAGGGGCACAACCTCCTCTAATACTAATATCCTCCACAGAAGTGATACATGTATTAAAACTGTTAAACTCACATTGACGCTTCATCACCCAAAGAAAAGCTCAGTTTCTTATAATTTTTGTTCAAATTTTTGTTCAAATACAAATCTGAATATTCCTTTCAGATCCATTATTCTCTCTGATCTTTCAAGTTAAGGCATCCAATGATATCCTCTTAGTTTGTGTAAGTTGGCCTAGTGGAATTAAACATCTTAGTAGACTGTCTTCATATTGTAAAAGAAGGAAATCTTCTTCCTGTGAGGAATATTCTTTAAAAATGTATTTCTTTGTGTTTAGGGCACATATATGTGCAAATTCTGTCCCCAATCATTTTTCATGATGTTACATGAAATATAATTATTATGCATGGATCTCTTGATCAGATTTTCAAATAAACAGCAAAGTTTCCTCAGTCACAGTTTTGATTTTTTTCTATAAAAGAGTAGTTAGATGGTATTTCATTATATATCATTAAATAAACATATTACTGACTCGTATTTATGTGACTCAACACTTGTATCAGTTGGTGGTTACTAAAGAAACAGGTTTAATACAAGACATGAAAATGCATAAAAATTTACAAGATTGACTTAAAATGGAGGTCTGTACTTTCCGGTGTAGAAAAGTACAAAAGGTCTGCCAATGTGCTGGAGATCAGAAGGATCCAGTCAAAGGCCTGGACTCACTGTAGTGTCCTGTGTAAGTTCGAATCAGGAGGTTGAAGGATCTACAATGGAAGGCTCAATGAGTTTAGCTGGAGGCTGAAAAGTCTATGCTGAAAGCTAGGAGACCACATTCAGGATGAAAGTCAAGACCAGGGCTCCTTTGAAGATGCAGAGGAAAGCCTTCCTTCTTTATTTTCCCTTTGTATCATTTGGGCAGCAAGCCATCCTAAGATGGGTTTTCTGTTTTCAGGAAATCCCCTTATCCACATTTAGATCTATGCTGATCCAACTTAGTTGGGCATTTCTTACTCAAGTTGACTCACTCAGTTCGCTATCACAACACTATACAGAGAAGACTATGTATTTTTGTAGGAATAAAGGTAATGTGAATGTTTATAGGAAACAAACTCAGGCAAAAGCATCAAAAGTAGATCAGTGAATATAGATATGTCTATGATTAGGTATATTTATAATTTTTCCTGTAAAACATTATTTTAGTGGGATTTTATTGTACATTATTAAAGAGAATAATTATTAACTCATGTTTAGATCTTTGTTTATTTTTTTTAGGCCCATGTTGTGTTTTATAACAAAGTTTTATTCTCCTTGAAAGTCAAACTGTAGCTTAACATTTCTACAGATAAGCAAAACAATTATACTCTCAAAATTATCTATAGTTCTGAAACCTTCCACATCCAAACTAAATTGTCTGTGATCTCTACTATGGAAGTTTAAATGACATATTCACCCTTTTTGTTAAATTCATTAATTTCTCTATCTTCCTTTTTCCCTTACATCTTCTCATTTTTTCCCTCATTGTATCTATGACCATTCTTATCTTTGCAGATATTTTTAAAAGTTATCAATTTTTCTTTAACTGTTACATTAGTTACATTTTTAATGTGTGTGACATGTGTATCTCCCAATACACATTGTTATGATTTGGACCTAAAATGTCTTTCTCACATCTCGTATGTTCAGAGGTGGGACATTCGGAAGGTGACTTGATCATAGAGTTGCTGTATTATCAGTGGAACAATCAATGATTTCATAGCCACATAAACTGTTAGGAGGTAATGCCTGCTTTGAAGAGGGTGTTCTCTGTGAGCAGGAGCTGAAAAGGTGTAATCTTTTCCCTAGCTTCTCCTCCATCTCTCAATTTCATGGCCTCCATGTGTTGAGCAGTTTCCTCCCCATGAATTTCTGCCGTGGCTTCTGCCTTGGAACTAGCCAACTATGGACTGAACTCACTGGAACTATGAATCAAAATAACTCCCTCTCTTCCTTTAATTTGTGAGTGTAGGATGTTTTTTTCCAGGAGAGAACATGACTAGTACACAAAATTGTTATCAGAGATGTGGTATCGTTGCTGTGACTACTCTTTATCATGTGATTGAGAAGACTTTGGAATTCAATTGTGAGAGGTGTTTGGAAGGTTTTGACAATTTAGGCTACAGAAGTGTTAGAAAAATATAAGGAGAACCTGCTAAGTGATTCTGGGTAGAGTACAAAACTCAGAATGTTGGTAGAAACTGGACAGGTAAAGTCAGGCTCAGGATGCTTCAATTGAGAAAGAGGACTAGAGAGCATGTGTATTCCATTCTGCAAAAGAATTTCTCCATGTTTGTGGATCAGACTGAAACTTTGTATCAGACTAAGTTCAAAGATGGTAGACCAAACTGACAGTGTTGGGAGCCACTGAGCTAGTGATCATTCACATGTGTGGAGCTGAAAACATAGGTGCCCTAACAGGAGTGCCCCAAGGTCATAGAGCACCTGAGAAATGCCCTGAGGACATGGAAAGTTGGAGGTGAACAGGTATTCCAGCCCAAAGAATACATGGCATAAGAAGTGAGCTAGTTAAGCAAAGGGATGTGGTATGACAAGTGCATAGATAAACACATTGTGGTGTTTGGGCAGTTTCTTCCTCCCATCTAGAGAAGGGTTCCATCTGACTCCAACTTACAGTCACTGTCCTTATTTTCTTCATTGTCTCATCGTTCTTACCCCTGGGAACTTAGAAAGTTTTCACAGACACTGAAAGCAGAGAAAATTTTAAGGCAGCTTAACATTCAAGCTATTGTATGGGTATTGGTGGCTGCTTTGAGATGGATTTATAATGATAATCAGGAAGAAAATCATAGCAAAAAGATGTACTCAAGGTTCACTCAGTAGTTAAACAAGTCACAGAATCTTTTTTTAATTGTTTTAAAGAAAATAAAACCAAACAAAAGAGAATAAAGCCAATCAAAACAAAATAATGATAGCAATACAGGACTTCAAAACAAGATAATAGGAGTTTAACAATGGCTACTATAATGCTTCTTGCTATCTTCAAAATAGTTATCCAGACCATCAGATATCAGCATGTAAAATTAACCAAACAGAACAAAAACTAAATTGCTTCTTTTCTTCAGTTATTATCTTTCCAGAAATTTCAGGTGGTGATTTCTAATTTATTCTGTGTCTGTGTCTCCTGGACATGTTCTGTGTGAGCTGAAGGTCTGAGATTGTATTTTGCTCCTTCATCTTGACATTTTCCTGTGTTCCTCCAAATCAACCCATTGCTGCACCTCAGGTGCTTCCTGCCTTGGCTGCCAGTCCCCTGGAGTAGTGGATTAGACTAGGCCCCTGGGTTCCTCTGATCTGGGGTTCCTGGAGTGGTGGAGAGACAGTGGTTCACTGATGCTACCCCTGATGGTGATGGGGCCTCAGAATGAGGCCCCTACTTTGGGTTTATTCTGGGCTTGGTGAATCTGTTCTGGTCACTGGCATGTGGCCACTGGCATGTGGGCTCTGCACATGGCTTCTTCTCTGGGCCAGCTCTGGGCTTACTGGGTCTATTCAGGCTGCTGGCATGTGGCCTCAGATTGTAGGTTTTCTCTGGGCCACCCTGAGTTCACTGGCTCTCTCCAGGCCACTGGTGAGTAGCCTCAGAGCATGACTTCTTCTTACTGAGTCCATTTGTTCACAGGTTTGGTTCAGTTCTGATACTTCTTTGTTGATTTTCTGTCTATTTGATCTGTCTCTCTGTGACAATGGGGTATTGAGATCTCTCGTTTTGATTGTGTGATGCTTATTTGATTTTCCATGTTTACCAATAACTGCCTATATTATATAGTCGGGTGCTCCTGTATTAGATGCATCCATTTTTATGATTGTTATGTGGCATTTGTACTATCTCCAGATTTCTCATTGACCCCAATCAGTCTTGTGTTGTTCTTCTTTCCTTCATCTTGTAGTTATTGGATTGGTTTCTCATGGTCTCTAGATATTTTAAGATATCTCTTTTTCATGATCACTAACTGCAATTCTGTCTTCAAGATCTGAAATTCTGTCCTTTCCTTAGTTCAATCAGTTGCATATACATTCAGTGGAGCTTTTAATCTCCTGGATCTCTGCTTGGATCTGTTTCATGGATTCCATTTG
This sequence comes from Dasyprocta punctata, assembly GCA_004363535.1. Classification (NCBI taxonomy): domain Eukaryota; kingdom Metazoa; phylum Chordata; class Mammalia; order Rodentia; family Dasyproctidae; genus Dasyprocta; species Dasyprocta punctata. Next base: position 7,376 of record RJWM01023081.1, on the reverse strand, counting down.
TCTCTTACATTGGATAATTTTGCTTCCATCTTTTTCTAAACTCATCTATTCTTTTATTTGTGTCTTCTCTAATATCTTTAATTTTAAGCATCATTTATTTTTGTACCTGAGAGATCATTTTCTCTATAGAATTTTCCACTTGTTTTTTTTTTCACTTCTGTTGTTATTATTTCAGAAAATTGCAGTGTTTATCTTCCAACTTCCTCCATCTCATTGAGTTCCAGGGCTGTGCTAGGTCTGTTGGGGGCCTGGGACCACACCCCACCTCTGCATCTATCCATTCTCTGGCTTATCTTTTTTCTTTTGTTTTGTCTTCTATGGTGATGCCAATCTCCCATGATATATAGCTCTGCCACTACCATTGAGGTCTCTCTCAAGGAGGAAAGAAGATATCCATTTCTGAGAGATGTCCTACAGATGCAGTTGGTACTTTATAGCTGTCATAAGAATCTACATTCTTCTGATGTTCACAATTCTGTGATAATATCCATATTACATCCCAGAGATGTTCTGGGTATGGAGCAGATTGTAGCCTCTGGATGTGGGACTGGGAATGGTCTTCTGTTGGTGGAGTTCTCAAGAGTCCAACTGCTGTCTCCTTGCTGCTGCTCCAGTCTCTTCCATGTTACTGGCCTCCAAAATTGTGTATGCATCTGTGCAACAGGCTGTTGTCCTGGATCTTTGGGTTTGTGTCAGTCTTGCATTCTTCCAGCCATCCCTGCCACTGGGGTTGTGTAATGGAGGAGTCCAGGAGTGTGAACACATTGTCTTTCAGCCAGTCCCACCATCAGGGATGCAATAGAGGGGCTCTTTGTTTTCCAGTTGGCTTACCCTCTGGCATGCAATGGAGGAGACCTGAATCACAAACTCACTGTCTTCTAGCCAGCTCACCCTCCGAGATGTAATGGAGAGTCACAGAGCACAGGCTCGCTGTCTTCCAGCCAGCCCCACCGTCAGGGATGCCCAGTCACAGGATCTTATATTATAATCTTAATTATTAACATCTATATGACTCGATAATTATGCAATAATATTATACAATAATATATAAGTGACAGTATACCTACTAAAAGTTAACACTGGCTACATGATTCTAAGAAAAGGAATTAAAGCTAAGGCAAAGAAACTATAGTAACATGAAAAGTCACCACAAAATTGGGAGGTAAGACTGAAGACCAGGCAGAGTTTCTCCAGGAGATTCAGTGATTCTAGAAAGTAGAGTTGGTCCAGATCATAAATCTGAATGGCAGACAGTGCAAGTATGCTCAGAAACACGGAACTGAATTTTAGTCAGGGACCAGGGAGCCTCAATTAATGACCTTTCAATATCATGATGCTTTTGCCAAGTGTTCTCTTAATTATGGTGCCTCTCCTCTGCACTCCAATATTAGGCATTCCTTCCTTTTATGTAACAGTGATGAAGGGATTGAATAATTTGTTGCTCTGTTGAGTCAGATAAGCTCATGAATTTGTTTTTATTCTAATATAATTCAGTCACTTGTCCATGTGTTGCTGACTTAATTTGATAAGTTTAAAGGTGGTAATCTTATAATAGAAAGATTAATTGATTTATTACTTTATGACTTATGATAATGCAGTGCAGCTAAGAGACGCTTTTATCAACAATTTTTGTGTGTCCAGCATCTCAACATTTTCACTCCAAATGGGGTAAGCTAGTAGTTTGTACAGTTGACTCACTTAGGACAAAGAATAGCCTGAAAACCACCATTCTATGAAACTTGGAGTCACTCACAGCAAGGCACAGTCCTTCAAAATTGGGACCAAGGATCATGTAGTTTCTGAAAGGATTAGTGTCATTGAACAAAGCCAATTGGCAGCAAGTCAATTTTATGACATAATTTGTAGGAGTTTTAGAAATGCCACTTGATTTTTAAAATATTCTTTCAGTTATATTTTATTGTTCATTTTTGACGTAAGTGGGAATAGAGCCTTGCCAGATGTTTTCTCTTTCATGATCTTTTCAAATTAACTTGATTTTTAAATAAAAATTAACCTCATAAGATACACTATTTGACCATTGCTGATTACCTTCACTTCTTAATAGTTACAAAGGTATATTACCTCATATTAATGGAGGATATTATTTTTCTGTTATATTTAATTATTATCCAGATTTCATGTCAGGATAATGCAACACTATATTTAAGAAGGTATTGCTTTTCCATCTATGTTGTTAGTAGATTTCTGTAAGTATGATGTTGCATTTTCCTTAAATATTTCATGTAACTGAGCAGTAAGGCAATGGTCTATCGTTTTCCTTATAGGGAGATTCACATTAAAAATCGAATTTCTTTAAAACATTGAAATATGCTGTTTCCATTTATCCTATAATGAAATTTAAAATTCTGTGTACATTTCCTCTAAGTTGCTGAACACATTGCTATAAAATTATTCATATTTTTCCTTTATGGTTTAAATGATCACAAAATATTTACTAGTACCATCTTTCTCTGTAATTGTGATGTTTTCCTCCATTTAAAGTCCTCCATCAACTTAGAGGTTTATGTAATTTATGAATTTTCCATGGAAATAACTTTGAATTCTTTAATTCCAGCTATCTCTCCTAATGTATTGATTATTGGTCCTTTATTTATTGCATTTACTCTTTAATTTTATTTTCTTTATTTAGTATTTTATGATGAATATTTAGGAAATCAATTATAGAGAGGTCTACCTTTCTAATGTGAGCATCAAATGGACCAGGTTTCCTCTAAACATTAATGAAAAGGCATTCAATGAATTTGAGATTTATACATTTAATTAAAATATTTATACTTTGACTTTCTTCTTTTATTCATGTGTAACTTAAAGTTTTATCCTTCAGTTTCTGAGTATTTTGTCATATTTACACATAATTTGATATCTTTCTAATTTCTATTTGGCTAAAAATATTGCTTTAAATACTTTTAAATAGTGAAATTTGTAATCCCAAAATACATATAACAATTCTACATACATTTGAGCATTCTAAAACACAAAACTCATTTGGTTTCCGACACCACTATCCTAATCTCTTACACTCATCTCAATTCGCTCACAAAGCATCTACACAGATCACTTCAAGTCTCCTCTACTTTTCTCAAAGTTGTAAACTTCTAAACTATTTTTCACAGAAAATCACATCACTTTTCTCTGTCAAGAAATAGAGACTCTAAACAAGAATGTTCTCACTTTCCGATACCAAATATAGAAACCTATTTCCTTTTCACCTGATAAAGCAGTAGAGTTTTTCCTCCCATAAAAGGCTAATCCCTTGGCTGGGAAGTTTCTCTCTCTTTCATAAACCCAACCCCAGAATTTGTCCCTTATCTCTCATATATTTTAAACCTATACTTTTCAAATAGTTCTCACAACTTGTTATTAAACTCAATGTAAGGTGAAAAATAAAGATAAAGCAAACCTTTTTATTTCTTCACTTTCTTGTTACCTTCACATCTATTTCCTCTCTCACACAGGAAAATTTCTTGAATATATTTTTCGTGGTCCTGTATTTTATTTTCCTACTTTCTTTTCATGCCTTACCACCTACCAACTTTGAAATCCTTAATTAAGTAAATTACTTAGTAATTTATTAGAACTACCAATTCTTTCATCAACATATAACATTGACTTTCAAGGAAAAATGTCAATTTGAGACTACTACTGAAAGAAGCCAAGTGCTGATAATAATAATTATACACATAAAAGACCTGTGAGACTGTGCTTTTCCATGTAATCTGATAATACTTATACCGTGTGATTCTTTAGACAGTGGCCAGACCTCATCAAGGGACCGGTTGAAGAATTTCATATTTCATTATTTATCCCAACGTGCAAGACTTAATGAAAGATAATTATGTTTTTATAACACTACAGGGAAAACAATGACCACATACACAAGAAAACAAGAAAAAGCTTAAACAAAATGAGAACTCATAAGAGAGAATAGGAATGTGAGAAAGCCTTATACATTCTTCATAGTTTTGGCAGACAAGGTCTCTATAAACTGAGGTGAAGCGTTTCTAGGATAAAATTGTGTTCATATTTGACAACAAACTCTATTTACAAAGTTATTGATAACACTGTAATTATAACTGTGCCACTTTACTGTAACTCTTCTGTTGGACCAGTGTATATGAGGCTGTGCTACGAATCTGATATAGTAATTATTCTGTGGCTTAAAATATACTCATAAGTCATAAGGAAAGTTAATTTCTGGTTTGATATAATACTTAGTAAATAAGAGACTGTATATTAAAATTTCTATGGGCAAAAAAAATTTAATTTCTTGATTATTATATTCTTGCCTTGAGACGTGGAAATAAATATTCATAATAGAAATCCAAACCTAGTCTTTAAATAATATATTATATTAAATTTTGTTGTGGTCTCCTAATTACTTGCATTAGGAGTAGGCTTTTTACATTATTACAATTGTATTATGACAGTTTGTCAAGTTATGTTTAATTGTGAAGATAATGATTTGGCTTTGTTTCCTTTAACCAGATATGTCATTCTGAACAAGCTAGATTTCAGGAAAATAGAAAGGTAAATATAAAGAGTGTAATTTAGGAAGCAGTATGCCGTGATTTTGAGCATATGAAATACTGGTTACAGTTACAAAGTGATAACCTAATATTCTACTATAAATAAAAGTGGTTTTCAATGATATAACAAGCAGCAATGGTAAAACAGATCAAACTGTAATATATAAGGAGAAGTAAAGGGAATGTGCCAAACAGTAAGAACAAGATAACGAGAGCAGGAAATTGAAGACAAACTATAATTTTTTAAAATTTAAATCACACATTTATATACCAGGATCATAATTTAATATAAATGAGCATTGTGGTCAATTTTTTATGCATGACAGAAAAGGATTGTGTGGGGTTGCAATAGAATGAATGATAGAAAGAAAAAATGATGAAATAGAGGATGTATGTAAAGGCTGAGCTATGTAGGGCTTTGTGAAATACAAAAAAAAATGTTAAGCGGACTAGAGACCACCTGATTTATGTTTCAAAAAGATAACTTGGTGCATAGACTGGATTGGAAGAAAGCAAAGAAGACCAATGCTGGGTCCATTGCAGTAGTCCAGGTGTGAAGGGAAGTAGAGAGGGATTGGCAGATGAAATTATAGACTGGAATGGAAGAGTAGTAGAGCTGGGAAGATAAGTAATTAGATTCAGAATAAATATTGGAGTTAAATCATCAAGCATACTGATGTAGTATGGGCCATGGTAAGTATTTGAAAAAGAATAGCAGTACTCAATCTTGAAATCCAGGACTTTTGCTTTTCTAAACAGACTGAAAGTTTCTGCTGCAAGAATCATAAGTGTGATAAAGATATGATGGGTGGCTAAACTAAAATTAAGGTATTTTTGTTATATTTTGTGCTTATTTTTCTTTAAGTGATACAAATTCTGAAGACATTTTTCAGAGGAGCTCCCAGGTATGAGGGAAATTCAGGCTTTCAGATGTAGAATTTTCATGAGAAAGTGGGGTGAAAGATGTATTAACTTAATCATTATATTTAAAATTTGGATAGGTTAAAAATTAGAAACATGCATTCATACATCTATACAAAATTAAGTCACTGTATTTGTAAGATAATTGCTTTTGTATCCTCCCCAAAGATTGGAAATTCTACTAAAAACTTACAAAAATTACAATAGAACCACCTCTGAAAGTATAAAAGCCAGGGATTTGTAATTCAGAGAAAAAAAATCCCATCAATCTGCATTATTGTGGAGGACATGAAGAGAGTTTTACCTGGAGCTAATGTATAAACAAAGTGTATTTGAAATATTTAATTAAGAAAAATGTAGCTGTATATTTGTGCATGCACATGTGTGTGTGTTTGTGTAAAACCATTTTCATTTAAGAAACATGAAGATGGACCCACTAATAGACATTGTTACAACTGAGCACTATTCATTTCTGATTAAAAGAAAAAAAACCTTAATTTCCTATGAATGGAAAGATGTTTTCTCAACTTGATGAAAATTATCTACCAGAAATTGCTGTAATCAAAATACTCAATGATGAAATATTTACAGAGATTCCATTAATGTCAAGAACAATTATGAAACCCACTATCACTATAATAATCCAACTGAATAGAAGCATACTGGAATAAATCATTCTTCTCATCAACAAAGCCCATGTAGACAGCAAAATAAGCAGCACTCATCATGTGGGTGCTGGATGAAATCATTAAAGTTAAAGAAATAAAAATTAATTAGATGAAATAGAGGGGCTTTCTGGTTAATCATAGGAATGTTTGAAACATACATGTCACTTTCTAGACATAGTTCCATTTTTTTGTTATTTTAAAGAGATTAAAAGAAAAAAACAATAAAAGCAGAATAAAACAGTAGAAATGATATTTTAATGAGGTCTTTTGCATGTTTTTGAGACAGGGTTTCACTATGCAGTTCAGGCTGGTCTTGAATTTATCGTGTAACCCAGGCTGGCTTCAAACTCACAGCAATCCTTCTGCCTCAGTCTCCCAAGTTACACGCATACACCACCATGCCCAGCTAAACCACCATGCCCAGCAGTCAGTATTTTATTTCAAACATGAATTAAGACTTTTTTTTAACTGTCAAGGCAATGCTGTGAAGTTGGGTACCATTATTATATATATTTCACTTTTTAAATTAATAAATTGTTATATGTAGTTAGTACAGTGCTGCCAAAAACCCAAGCAGTCTGGAACAAATGCCTGTAAATTGGTTTGTTTTGTTTTGGTTTGGTTCATTTTGTTTTGTTTTGCTTTGGTTTTGTTGTTGTTCGTTTCATGTCATTTCATTTCATTTCATTTTGTTATGCAGTACTGGGAATTAAATTTAGAGACTGCTGGTACATGTCCTCAGCTGTTTTTTAAATTTTAATTTATTTAGAGATAGGACCTTGCAAGTTGCCCAAACTGGCCTCCATTTTCAGTTCTCCTGCCTCAGCCTCCGAAGTACCTGAGATTACAGGTTTATAGCATTGTCCCTGGCCAAAAGCCTGAACATTTATCATCTGAGCTTGAATTTGCAACTTTCTTGATATACCTGTTTTCACACATATTCCTATCACTAGCAACTCTTGCTGTTACTTCAAAATCATTCGATGTTTCTGATTTTTCAGACTATTAAAAGTCTGATAGAAAAGAACTCATGCTGTATAATAGTGACTCTTAAATGTTTTTGAACTATCGAATTATCTCTTGCTGTTTTAATGCATATACTAAATATATGCAACAATCAATTAAGAAAATAATGAAAAACAATCTCCCACAGACATGGAATTTTGAACTTTTCTCTATGTAGCTCCATCATATAAACTTTTTTAATTACCTTACTTCCATTGGTTTAGAATACTGACCT